>JAYEPQ010000018.1:23390775-23415775 GCA_036321105.1 Dracaena cambodiana
TGATTCGGCAGGTGAGTTGTTACACACTGCTTAGCGGATTTCGACTTCCATGACCACCGTCCTGCTGTCTTAATCAACCAACACCCTGTGTAGGTTCTAGGTTAGCGCGCAGTTGGGCACCATAACCCGACTTCCAGTTCGTCCAGCATCGCCTGTTCTGCTTACCAAAAATGGCCCACTTGGAGCTCTCGATTTCATGGCACGGCTCATCAAAGCAGCCGCGCCATCCTAGCTATTTAGAATTTGAGAATAGGTCGAGGGCGTTGCGCCTCCGATGCCTCTAATCATTGGCTTTACCCGATAGAACTCGCGCGCGGGCTCCAGCTATTCTGAGGGAAACTTCGGAGGGAACTAGCTACTAGATGGTTCGATTAGTCTTTTGCCCCTATACCCAAGTTAGACGAACGATTTGCACGTCAGTATTGCTACGGGCCTCTACCAGAGTTTCCACTGGCTTCACCCCACTCAGGCATAGTTCACCATCTTTTGGGACCCGACAAGCATGCTCCAACTCGAACCCGCGGACGGGATCAGGCAGGGTCGTCCACCTAGGCTCGGGCTGCCGGCGCAGCCCACAACGGTCTGCGCGCCGAGCTGAGCGACGAACCAGCCACGCATGGGCCATTCCGCATCCGGTCGACGCACATCGTCGGCCCCCATCCGCTTCCCTACCGACAATTTCAAGCACTCTTTGACTCCCTTTTCAAAGTCCTTTTCATCTTTCCCTCGTGGTACTTGTTCGCTATCGGTCTCTCGCCACTATTTAGCCTTAGATGGAATTTGCTGCCCGATTGGGGCTGCATTCCCTAGCAACCCGACTTGCCGACAGCACCTCGTGGTGCGGCAGGGTCCGGGCTGGATGGGGCTCTATCCTCCCTGGCGCCCCTTTCCAGAGGACTTGGGCTCGGTCCGTCGCTGAGGACGCTTCTCCAAACTACAATTCGGGCAGTGCGACCACCCGAGTGACAGAGTGACGCGAGGCATGACACCTAGGCAGGCGTGCCCTCGGCCGGATGGCCTCGGGCGCAACTTGCGTTCAAAGACTCGATGGTCATAAGATTCTGCAATTCACACCAAGTATCGCATTTCACTACGTTCTTCATCGATGCGAGAGCAAAGATATTCATTGCCAAGAGTCATGAATGTTTGACTTGTATGGAAGGATCGCACTACACTCCAAAACCGGCTTGCGATGCTCTCTGACTGTGAATGTTCCTTGGCGCCCACCATGCTGGGTATTGTTCCCGCCGCCCGTCCCACAATGAGGCGGTACGAGGGCGGCCATGGGTGCCCCGAGGTGGCGGGGTCAGGCGGGCGAATGCTGCCGTCCCTCCACCCCTGTGGGAGCATTGATGAGTTCGCGATTGTCCGTTCGGGCCCCGAGGTGGCGGGGTCAGGCACGGTGCGCGGGCAGTCCCGATCGCCCCGAACAGAACCGTCCGGCCGCCCCGAACCGGACCGACCATCCTCCTGAACCAGCACGACATGGTACGAGAGCCGTCCCGGCCCTGCCATCCGCCCAAAACTGGACCGTCAGTCCGCACATACAGCATGGCATGGTGAGGGGGTAGTACTGGCCGTGCCATCCGCCCCGAACTGGGCCATCGGTCTGCCCGACCCCGCTCGGCACTGTGCGCGGGCATTCCCAGTTGGGCCATCGGACCCGAACCAGACCGTCCGTACGCCCGAACCAGCATAGCACGGTGCATGGGCTGCCACGTCCATGCCATCCGCCCGGAACCGGACTGTGCGTCCAGCCAAACCCGCATGGCATGGTGCGTGGGCAGTGCCCTCCACCATGAACCGGACCGTCCGCCCGCCTGAACGCGCAAGGAACGGTGCGCGGGCAGTCCCGACAGCCCCGAATCACGGCACGGTGCGCAGGCAGCCCAGGCCATGCAATCTGCCCCGAGCCGGTCCGTCCGTCCGACCGAACCCGCAAGGCCCGATGCGTAGGCAGTCCCGACCGCATCGAACCGGACCGTCCGTACGCCCGAGCCTGCATGACACTGTGCATGTGCGGCCCCGTCCCTGCCATCCGTCCCGAACCGGACCGTGAGTACAACCAAACCCGCACGGGACGGTACGCGGGCAGTGCCATCCGCCCCAAACCGGACCGTCCGTCCAACCGACAGTCCTGACCGTCCCAAACCGGACTATCTGTCCACACAAACATGCAAGTCACGTTGCGCGAGCATGGCCATCGGCCCCGAACCAGATCGTCCGTACGCGTGAACCCACACGACACTGTGTGCGGGCAGCCTTGTCCATGCCATCCGCTCCGAACCGGACCACGCATACGGCCGACCCCGCACGGTACAGTGCGCGTGTCATCCCGACAGCCCCGAATCAGACCATCCGACAGTCGAATCCCGCACAGCATGGTGCGCAGGCAGCCCCGGCCATGCCATCCGCCCCGAACCGGTCCGTCCGCTCGCCCTAACTCGTAAGGCCAGTGCGTAGGCTGTCCCGACCTCCCCGAACCAGACCGCCCGTCTGCCTAAACTCGCATGGCACTGTGCGCAGGCGGCCCCGTCCGTGCCATCCGCCCCGAGCCGGACTGCACATACGGTCGAACCCCGCACGGCATGGTGCGCGGGCAATGCCATCCTCCGCGAACCGGACCGTCTGCCCGCCCCAACATGAAGGCATGGTGTGCGGGCAGTCCAGACTGCCCCGAACTAGACTGTCCGCCCACTCAAACCATGGTACGCGGGCCGCACCGGCTCTGCCATCTGCCCTGAATCAGTCCGTCCGTCCGCCCAAACCAGCAAGGCACGGTGCACGGCGGTCCCGACCACTATGAACCGTACTGTCTGTAAGTCCGAACCCGCACGGCGAGCGTGCAGTGCCATCTGCCTCGAACCGGACCGTCCGCCCGCCCCATCTAACAAGGCACGACCGCGGGCCGTCCCGACCGCCCCGAATCGGACCGTCCGTCCGTCCGAACCTACAATGCATGGTGTGTGGGACTGACCCCCAATCGGACCGTCCGACTGCTTGAACCTGTAAGGCACAGTGCACGGGCCGTCCGGACCGCCCCGAACGAGACCGTCCAACCCCCTGAACCCACAAGCCACGGAGCGCGGGCCATCCTGACCGCCCCGAACCGGATTGTCCGTCCGCCCCGAACCGACACGGCACTGTGCATGGGCAATCCATTCCGTAACATCCACCCCGAACAGGACCGTCCGTCCGACCGAACCTGTACGGCATAGTGCGAGGACAGTCCTGATTGTGCCATCCGCCCCTAACCGGACGACCGTCTACCCAAACCTCCACGGCACTATGTGTGGGCAGTCCCGCCCCGAACCGGACCGTGCGCCTGCATGAACCGGCATGGCACGGTGCGCGGGCAGTCCTGTCTGGCCCGAACCGTGTTGTCTGTCCATCCGAACTAGCGTGGCATAGTATGCGGGCAGTCCCGGCCGAGCCATCCACCCTGAACCTGACCGTCGTCCGCCCATACGGCACGACACGGTAAGAGGGCAGTACCGTCCATGCCATCCTCCTCGAAATTGGCCGTCAGTCCACCCGAACCAGCACAGAATGGTGTGCTGGCAGTCCCGACCATGCCATTGGCCCTAAACCGGACCGTCCGTAAGCTCGAACCCGCACAGTACTGTGCGCAGGCGGTCCTGCCCGTGCCATCCGCCCCCAACGAACTATCCGTACGCCCAAACCCGCATGACACGGTGAGCGGAAATGGCCATCCCCCTAGAACCGAACTGTCCGTCTGCCCGAACGTGCATGGTACGGTGCGCAGGCAGTCCCGGCCGCCAGAGCCGATCAGTCCGTCCACCTGAACACCCAAGGCACGGTACGCGGGCAGCCCCGACTGCCCTGAATATGACCATCCTTCTGCCTTTTCCCGCACGGTATGGTGCACGGGCAATCCTGACCGCCATGAACCGGACAGTCCGTCCACCATAACTCGCATGGCACTGTGCGCGGGCAATCCTGGCCATGGCATCTTCCCCCAACATGATCGTCCGTCCGTCGGAACCCTCACGGCATAATGCACGGGCATGGCCATTCGCCCCGAACTGAACCGTCCGTATGCCCGAACCTGCAAGGCACGGTGTGCGAGCATGGCCATCCACCCTGAACCGTCCGTCCCCCTGAACGCGCATGGCACGGTGGGCGGGCTGTCCCAGCCGCCCCGAGCCGGTCTGTCCATATGTACGAACCCGCAAGGCATGGTGCACAGGCTGTCATGACCGCCCCGAACTAGACCGTCCGTCCGTCCGAACCCACACGGCACGGTGAATGAGTACAATCTAAATCCTTTAACGAGGATCCATTGGAGGGCAAGTCTGGTGCCAGCAGCCGTGGTAATTTCAACTCCAATAGCGTATATTTAAGTTGCTCGTAGTTGGACCTTGGGCTGGGCCGGCCGGTCCGCTTTCCGGTGTGCACCGGCCGTCCCCTCCCTTCTGCCGATGATGCGTTCCTGGCCTTAACTAGCCGGGTCGTGCCTCTGGCGCCGTTACTTTGAAGAAATTAGAGTGCTCAAAGCAAGCCTATGCTCTGTATACATTAGCATGGGATAACATCCCAGGATTTTGGTCCTATTCTGTTGGCCTTTAGGATCGGAGTAACGATTAAGAGGGACAGTCGGGGCATTCGTATTTCATAGTCAGAGGTGAAATTTTGGATTTATGAAAGACAAACAACTATGAAAACATTTGCCAAGGATGTTTTCATTAATCAAGAACGAAAGTTGGGGGCTCGAAGACGATCAAATACTGTCCTAGTCTCAACCATAAACGATGCTGACCAGGGATCGGCGGATGTTGCTTTTAGGACTCCGCCGGCACCTTATGGGAAATCAAAGTTTTTGGGTTCTGGGGGGATTATGGTTGCAAGGCTGAAACCTAAAGGAATTGATGGAAGGGCACCACCAGGAGTGGAGCTTGCGGCTTAATTTGACTCAACACGGGGAAACTTACCAGGTCCTAGCATAGTAAGGATTGACAGACTGAGGGCTCTTTCTTGATTCTATGGGTGGTGGTGCATGGCCGTTCTTAGTTGGTGGAGCAATTTGTCTAGTTAATTCTATTAACGAACGAGCCCTCAGCCTGCTAACTAGATACGCGGAGGCATCCTCCATGACTAGCCTCTTAGAGGGACTATGGCCGCTTAGGCCACGGAAGTTTGCGGCAATAACAGGTCTGTGATGCCCTTAGATGTTCTGGGCCGCACGCGTGCTACACTGATGTATTCAACGAGTCTATAGCCTAGCCGATAGGCCCGGGTAATCTTCGAAAATTTCATCGTGATGGGGATAGATCATTGCAATTGTTGGTCTTCAACGAGGAATTCCTAGTAAGCGCGAGTCATCAGCTCGCATTGACTATGTCCCTGCCCTTTGTACACACCACCCGTCTGTCCTACTGATTGAATGGTCTGGTGAAGTGTTCGGATCGCGGCGATGGGGGCGGTTCACTGCCCGCAACGTCGCGAGAAGTCCACTGAATGATATCATTTGGAGGAAGGAGAAGTCGTAACAAGGTTTCCATTGGTGAACCTGTGGAAGGATCATTGTCGAGGCCCGAACGGACAATCGTGAACCCATGAACACTCTCGCAGGGGTGGAGGGATGGTGGCATTCGCCCGCCTGACCCCGCCACCCCGGGGCACCCATGGCCACCCCCGTCCTGCCTCGTTGGGGGACGGCGGCGGGAACAATACCCGGTGCAGTGGGTGCCAAGGAACATTCATAGTTGGAGAGCACCGCAAGCCGGTTCTGGAGTGCGGTGTCATCCTTCCATACAAGTCAAACTTTTACGACTCTTGGCAATGGATATCTTGGTTCTCGCATTGATGAAGAACGTAGCAAAATGCAATACTTGGTGTGAATTGTAGAATCCTGTGAACCATCGAGTCTTTGAATGCAAGTTGCGCCCGAGGCTATCCAGCCGAGGGCACGCTTGCCTGGGAATCATGCCTTGCGTCGCGCCACGCATCCTGAACCACCCTTCGAGCAGGGGCGGTGGTGGGTGTGCATGTGGAGATTGCCCCCCCATGCCTTGCGGTGCGGCGGGCTGAAGTGCAAGCCGCTGGCTGAGAATGGAAGCGGCGAGTGGTGGGCGGACACATACGGCGCTGAATGCTGCCTCCGCCCCCGGCTGCAGTAGTGCATGCATGGAACCCACACCGCTGGGTGCGCTCGTACGCACCCCTCAGAACCCGACCCTTGGTCAAGCGAGGCCACCCGCTGAACTTAAGCATATCAATATGCGGAGGAGAATAAACTTATGAGGATTCCCCTAGTAACGGCAAGCGAACTGGGAAGAGCCCAGCTTGGGAATCATGTGGTCTCGCTACCTGAATTGTAGTTTGGAGAATCAGGTGGTCGCGATGCCCGAATTGTAGTCTGGAGAAGTGTCCTCTGTGACGGACCAAGCCAAAGTCCTCTAGAAAGAGGAGCCAAGGAGGGTGAGAGCCCCGTCCGGCCTGGACCCTGCCGCACCGCGAGGCGCTATTGGCGAGTTAGGTTGTTTGGGAATGCAGCCCCAATCGAGCGGTAAATTCCGTCTAAGGCTAAATAGCGGCGAGAGACCGATAAAGAACAAGCACCGCGAGGGAAAGATGAAAAGGATTTTGAAAGAAGAGTCAAATAGTGCTTGAAATTGTCGAGAGGGAAGCGGATGGGGGCCAGCGATGCACGCCAGCCGGATGTGGAATGGCCCATGCAGGGCTGGTCTGTCGCTCGGCTCGGTGTACGGTTCGTTGCTGGCTGCGTCGGTGGCTCAAGCCTAGGTGGATGACCCCACCCGCGGAAACACTACCGGCGCGGCCGGGGAAGTAGCGCGCTGCCTCGACGTGCCCCCTCGGGGGCACCTGCATGCTCCTGGCTCCGGCTTTTGGGCTCCCCATCCGACCTGTCTTGAAACACGGACCAAGGAGTCTGACATGCATGCGAGCCGATGGGCGTGAAAACCCGAAAGCCGTAAGGAAGCTGATGGGCAGGATCCCCCTTGCAGGGTGCACCACCGACCGACCCTGATCTTCTGTGAAGGGTTCGAGTGGGAGCATGCTTGTCGGGACCCGAAAGATGGTGAACTATGCCTAAGCGGGGTGAAGCCGGAGGAAACTCTGATGGAGGCCCGCAGCGATACTGACGTGCAAATCGTTCATTTGACTTTGGTATAGGGGCGAAAGACTAATCGAACCATCTAGTAGCTGGTTCCCTCCGAAGTTTCCCTCAGGATAGTTGGAGCCCGCATGCGAGTTCTATTGGGTAAAGCTAATGATTAGAGGCATCGGGGGTGCAATGCCCTCGGCCTATTCTCAAACTTTAAAATAGGTCAGACGGCACGGCTGCTTCGATGAGCCGCTCCAAGGAATCGAGAGCTCAAAGTGGGCAATGTTTGGTAAGCAGAACTGGCGATGCGGGATGAACCGAAAACTAGGTTACGGTGCCCAACTGCACGCTACCTAGAACCCACAAAGGGTGTTTGTCGATTAAGATAGTAGGACGGTGGTCATGGAAGTTGAAATCCGCTAAGGAGTGTGTAACAACTCACCTGCTGAATCAACTAGCCCTTAAAATGGATGGCGCAAAGCGTTCGACTCATAGCCAGCCGACGGGGCGATCATCATGTCCCGATGAGTAGGAGGGCACGGCAGCCGCCACAAAACCCGGGGCGCAAGCCAGGGCGGAGAGGCCGTCGGTGCGGATCTTGGTGGTAGTAGCAAATATTCAAATGAGAACTTTTAAGGCCAAAGAGGCGAAAGGTTCCATGTGAACGGCACTTGGACATGGGTTAGCCGATCCTAAGGGATGGGGGAAGCCTGTCAGACAGCGCGTTGCAACGCGAGCTCCGAAGGAATCGGGTAAAAATTCCTGAGCCGGGATGTGGCAACGGACGACAACATTAGGGTGTTTGGAGAGGTCGGTGGGGGCTTCAGGAAGAGTTATTTTTTTTGCTTAACAGCCTGCCCACCCTGGAAATGGCTTAGTCGGAGGTAGGGTCCAGCGGCTGGAATAGCACCGCACGTCGCGCGGTGTCGGGTACGCCCCCAGTGGCCCTTGAAAATCCGGAGGACCGAGTGTCGCCCATGCCCAGTCGTACTCATAACCGCATAAGGTCTACAAGGTGAATAGCCTCTAGCCAATAGAACAATGTAAGCAAGGGAAGTCGGCAAAACGGATCCGTACCTTCGAGAAAAGGATTGGCTCTAAGAGCTGGGCACGGGGGTCCCAGCCCCGAACCCATTGGCTATCGGCAGACTGTTCGAGCCGCACCCGTGGTGAGAGCGGGTCGCCGCGTTCCGGCCGAGGGACGGACTGGGAATGGCTCCCCCGTGAGGGAGGGCCTTCCCGGGCGTCGAACAGCCGACTCAAAACTGGTACGGACAAGGGGAATCTGACTATTTAACTGAAACAAAGCATTGCAATTGTCCCGGCGGATGATAACGTAATGTGATTTGTGCCCAGTGCTCTGAATGTCAAAATCAAGAAATTCAACTATGACTCTCTTAAGGTAGCCAAATGCCTCATCATCTAAATAGTGACGTGCATGAATGGATTAACGAGATTTCCACTATCCCTATCTACTATCTAGCAAAACCACAACTAAGGGAACAAGCTTGGCAAAATCAATGGGGAAAGAAGACTCTGTTGAGCTTGACTCTAATCCGATTTTGTGAAAGGCCTTGAGAGGTGTAGGATAAGTGGGAATCGGTTCGCCCGGCAAAAGTGAAATACCACTACTTTTAATGTTATTTTGCTTATTCCATGAGACGGACGTAAGGCCCAGCCCCTCTTTTTGGCTCCAAGGATGCTCTACGCAGGCCGATCTGGGCGGAAGACATTGTCAGGTGGGGAGTTTGGCTGGGGTAGCACATCTGTTAAAAGATAACACAGGTGTCCTAAGATGAGTTCAACGAGAACAGAAATCTCATGTGGAACAAAAGGGTAAAAGCTCGTTTGATTCTAATTTCCAGTACGAATATGAACCATGAAAGCGTGGCCTATTGATCCTTTCGACCTTCAGAATTAGAAGCTAGAGGTGTCAGAAAAGTTACCACAGGGATAACTGGCTTGTGGTAGCCAAGCGTTCATAACGACATTGCTTTTTGATCTTTCGATGTCAGCTCTTCCTATCATTGTGAAGCAGAATTCTCGAAGTGATGGATTGTTCACCCACCAATAGGGAGCGTGAGCTGGGTTTAGACCGCCGTGAGATAGGTATGTTTTACCCTACTGATGACTGCACCGCGATAGTAATTCAACCTAGTATGAGAGGAACCGATGATTCACACAATTGGTCATCGCACTTGGCTGAAAAGCCAGTGGCGCGAAGCTACCATGTGCCGGAATATGACTGAACGCCTCTAAGTCAAAATCCAGGCTAGAGAAGTAGCGCCAGCGCCTGCTGACTTCCTCCCGACCCATAGTAGGGACGCATGCGCCCCCACTGGCACATGTCAAAGGCCACGGTCCGCACAGCGGACACACTATTGGGCCACCTTAGAGTGAAATTCCAAACGGTCAGTGGGCTGAATCCTTTGCAGACGACTTAAATACGTGATGGGGCATTGTAAGTGGCAGAGTGGCCTTGCTGCCATGATCCACTGAGATCCAGCCTCTCGTCGCACAGATTTGTCCCTCCCCAGTGCATCCCCTCTGCAGCCTGCGAGCCTCGAGAGGCTGAACAAAAAACTCGGATGGATTTTGTTTCGCTATTTCGTACCGGGGACTTGGGCGTCGGCGCTCGCACCACGCTCGGCCAGAGAACAGGGCTGTATGGGGCCACTGCATCGCTCACATTCACCATCCCACCCGCTCAAAGAGGGGGTTCCGTGCCAGTGCCAGGTCCGGTTCAAGGCGCCTGGAATGGCCGTAACAGCTCGCACACTGCACGGTATAGGTTCCGATCCAGTGACAAGGTGGTTCATGGTGTTTGGCATGACAAGGACATTGCAAACGCCCCGAAAGGCTGAGCCCCAATGGATGCAAAAAAAACTCAGACGGATTCTGTTTCCCTCTCCCGCACCGTGCCATGCGGGTTCGGGCGAACTGACGGTCCGGTTTCGAGCCAGCGAGGACTGCCCACTCAACGTGCCGTGTGATAAGTATCATATATTATATTTTTCCTCCCATACTTTATCTATTTTTGTATATAAATAATTGCTACTCTGGTATCTTTAGTGCGATTTTATAGGTAACAAAGGATTTGTATGGAAGAGAAGAAGATAAAGCGAATTTGTTAAGAATACGAGAAAAAAGAGTCAATCATGGTGAAGACAGAACTCAAGAGCAGCAGTAGTTCAAGAGCATATTCGGCCAAGATAAAGTTTAAATTTGAAAATTTCATATCACGAACATTTCTAGATCTCGGAATTATCTTCGAAACGAGTCCAAGAACAGATCAATCCGAGTTTTGATGCAAAAGTTATGGCCATTTTATTGAAGCACTGCAGAGTGGAAAATCCAATCCAGCGGGTTACGGGTGTGCTGAACTTAATTTCGGGGTTTGGGCCCGAAAATTAGTATTTTATGCCATCTAATCTCAACCATTGGTTTCTAATACATATAGATTGGATTAAGATTATATATTTTGAGATTAGTTTGTGTTGGATTAGGATCATATCTTTTGTATTGAGTTTGAGTATGAGTAGGATTGTATTTGGGTTATAAATACCCTATGAATCCTTGTAAATTAGGGGAGAGCTTTTTAGGTGTAATTGTAGATTAATTTTTATTAATAAAATTAGGATTTTGCTGAAGGGGTGGCGGCCACAATACCGTGCTCCAGAGGTAAGCCATTGCTTTTAATTCTTTATTCGCTTTCTAGTATGGATTTATTTGCTTTCTAGTATAGATTTATTTATTTTCTAGATTAGATTTAATTGCTTTCTAGAATCATGAGTAGCTAACTAGTTTAGCTCTAGAATGTAGATGAAACTAGAATTCACCATGTAATTGCTTTCTAATATTTTCTTCTTAAATAAAATAAATAAAGACATGATTTTTCTATAAAAAGATTAAAATACAAGGACTCGAAGATTAAAACTTTGATAGGTTATACTTGAATTAGGTTTCTTGATAGCCTATACTTAGTTAGGGTTTGGGGTTGTTGATTTTATCTTTTTCATCGAACTATCTTTTTATGAAAAGTAGTATTTTTGATGAGTTATACTTGCACACCACTTGATAGCTCATGCTTAGGGCACTTTAAATAAAGATTAGACTAAAAAGATCAAATTTTTATGAAAGAAGAAGATAATAGAAGTAAGAACATAGTTGGAAACTAGTGGATTCTAAATCCTAAACTAATTAGGATAACTCTCATCTTCAACCTAGAATCTTTGTTAATCCGATAGACTATAGAATTAGTAAGAATCGCAAAACACCTTAGATCCCTGTGGGACGACCTGTACAGCGCTACACCGATACTGTACGCTTGCAGTAATTTATCACATCAAGTTTTTGGCGCCGTTATCGGGGATCGACGGTGTTTTTCTTGCTTTTTCTGAGGTTTTACGGGTTAACAGTGTGTGTTGAGTGTGCAGAGACTAGAAAGTACAGATACAGGAAAAGAAACAGGACGAGCTAAGCTGTTTGAGTTCATGACAAAAAGTAGAGAACAAAATTCTCTCTTTTCACTGCTAATTAGCGGCATATACGCTATTTAGCGGTACTAAAGGTACTAAACGCCACAAAATTTTCCTGATATCTATATTTCATGTCTTTGGTTCAGTAAAAAATACAAAAAAAAAATTTATGTTTATTTCTTTTCCATCTCTCTCCCTCTCCACCTTTTTCAAAAAAAAAATTTTTAAAAAATGTTTCAAAACCAAACTGGTTGCTATCATTGTCGTGATCCATATCATAATTATTATCAGTGTCCATGGATAGGAAGTTCACTAGGAGTAGGTCATAATCAAATTCACAACACATATAATGAACCTACGAGCACTTTTTATACACAAAATTACAATTATGAATGGATGAATAATTCTAATTATGCATATAATCAAGAGCCGTACTAAGAGAGTCCTCCATCTGATCCTTTCTTTATGGACTATTCATCTTCATGTTCTACATTTAATCATGAACAAGATATTCAATTGAACATGTTAGATGAAAGATTAAAAAGATTAGAAGCAAAATATGCATGTCATGAGAATTTAGCTACAACCACTTCATATCTGTCATCAAAAATATATACGGATCCATCATATTCACCTTCAAATTTCACTCATGATCTCGAGATGCAATCATTTGAAGAAAATAAGGAAAATTACAATCATGAGTCTTAGGAACGAAGACATAGAATTGAGGAAGGTACAGAAGGCTTGTATCCTCTCAAAATTCATCCTCTAAAACTGCAGCTTGTATGGAAGATCTTCTCAAAGCGATTTCTCAAGCTAAACTTTTTGTAGATCAACCATCTAATAGTTTGAACATATCTGACTCTAACGAGCAATCACTCCAGTCATCTTCTGAAGTATATATGATTCAAAATGAATTAAATAATTTTGTGCATGTTGAGTCTATAATTCAATATTGTAATCAACCTATTTTAGACCATTGTGACAATAATTATGAAAAAATCAGTGATAAAGAAAATATTTTGCTTGATGGTGAGCTTGCTAGTGACACATTATCATTTGATTCTTTTGATGGAAATTGTGAAGAAATTTGTGAAGAAGAATTTTTATCCATTCATAATAACCTTACTAATGATAAGTCTACTAGTATGGCATTTTCTTTTGAGAATTTTGATGACAGGTTTGAAGAAAATTTGCATGACAAGCCCCTAATAATTGAGGGAAGGAAGGAACATCAAAAAGAAGAGGTCATAGTACCTGATGATGTAAAAGAGCCCTCCAAAATTGAGCTAATGATTCCACAATACCAAAGTGAGTATGTTATTTCACACGTTGATAAAACCAAAATACTTACATATATGAAAGATGCTCGTGGATGGAATACGAATGATGGTAAAGTTACGCTTTCCAACCTCAAAAATTTATTATTGAATAAAAAAAAGAAAAGTAGAAAAAAATTGAGAAAAATAAAAAATAAGATGGAGAGATTAAATGCAAAACTGACAAAAAGGCTAAGTTCATCCATATCAAAACATAAAAGGACATATTATGAGAGTGGAAAGCGATCAAGAGGTCGTAACCGTTTGAATTTTCTAATAAGTGTATAATATATGTATAAAAGTTTTCTTTTTTTTTATTTTACCACCCTTGGTTTGTGTATGAGGGCATACACAAGTTTAGGTGAGGGGGAGTAGATTAGGAGATTTTTATTTTTTAGGATTTTATTTTTGTTTTTAGGATTTTCTTTTTTAGATTTTGGGTTTCTTTATTTTACACTTTGGGTAGTTTTTAGGATAACTAACTGAAAAAAATAAAAAAACTGAAAAAAAAAACTGAAAAGAAAAATAAATTAAAAAAACTTATGTATTTTTATCAATAGATCAAACTACTTACAGATAAAGGAACAAATTTAGATTTGAAATTGGATAGGAGAGTAAATTGGATGATACACTTTGAATTTTATGAAAAAAATCAAAATCCAAAAAATAAATATTGCTAACAGTAGTTTTGAGGCAAGTATACATCTATTTTTCACTTCACAATAGTTTATTAGATTAAGGACAAATATGATAACGATTGAGTAAGTTTTTTCTCTCTAAACAAAAAAATAGAAATAAATAAATAAAAGAAAAAAAAAGTGAGAATAAAATAATGGGGTGAGCCTAAGGCAATAGCCTCAAGAGTGATAAAATAATGGGGTGCGCCTGGTAGTAAGGCAATAGCCTCAAGAGTGAAAAAAAGAGTATGATCTGAGTAATCGGGTACTTTGCGCCTAAGTAAGCGTAAATATTCGCATGAAAGGTGAAATATTCTAAAAAAAAAGAAAAAAAAAAAGAAAAGAGTATGAACCAAGTAATCGGGTATGTTGCGCCTAAGCAAGCGTAAATATTCACATGAAAGGTGAAATATTCTTTAAAAAAAGAAAAAAAAAGAAAAAAAAAGAAAAAAATTGTTATGAGAGAGGAGATTAATCATGAGTTAGAGTTTTAGTCTAAGGCCGAAATAAACTATCACACGTACACGTAGTTGTATAGGAGCCAATGAATTATCTGTTAATAGGTATTGAAAGATAGGATTAAATTTTTGATTAAAATGATAAGTGTATCTGATATGACGCTCGATTTGAAAATTGATAATCTAAATGCGTTATTGAGTTTGTATATTAGTGAGATTAATTGATAAAAATATCATTAAACAAAAGAGATTTTTCTTTCTTTTGTATAAAATTTCTATTTTTCTTGATTTTTGGTTATCCTTATTTTTTTTTCTTTATTCCTTAATCTATTTTCTTCATGAATTTTGTGGGTATATTCACTGCAAACCCTCACGAGACAACACTCGTCCAGTAGGGTAACCTAGGGGTTTAAAGGCTTATTGCACGTGCTAAGTGCAATCGCGATTCCTGAGAAAGTGAGTTAGGATTTTTTTTTTCGTTTTAGGTTTAGGTTTTGCTCGAGGACTAGCAAAAGATAGGTGTGGGGGTGTGATAAGTATCATATATTGTAATTTTCCTCCCATACTTTATCTATTTTTGTATATAAATAATTGCTACTCCGGCATCTTTAGTGCGTTTTTATAGGTAACAAAGGATTTGTATGGAAGAGAAGAAGATAAAGCGAATTTGTTAAGAATACGAGCAAAAAGAGTCAATCATGGTGAAGACAGAAACTCAAGAGCAGCAGTAGTTCAAGAGCATATTCGGCTAAGATAAAGTTTAAATTTGAAAATTTCATATGAGGAACATTTGTAGATCTCGGAATTATCTTCGAAACAAGTCCAAGAACAGATCAATCCGAGTTTGGATGCAAAAGTTATGGCCATTTTATTGAAGTACTGCAGAGTGGAAAATCCAATCCAGCGGGTTACGGGTGTGCTGAACTTAATTTCGGGGTTTGGACCCGAAAATTAGTATTTTATGCCATCTAATCTCAACCATTGGTTTCTAATACCTATGGATTCGATTAAGATTATATATTTTGAGATTAGTTTGTGTTGGATTAGGATTATATCTTTTATATTGAGTTTGAGTATGAGTAGGATTGTATTTGGGTTATAAATACCCTATGAATCCTTGTAAATTAGGGGAGAGCTTTTTAGGTGTAATTGTAGATTAATTTTTATTAATAAAATTAGGATTTTACTGAAGGGGTGGCGGCCACAATACCGTGCTCCAGAGGTAAGCCATTGCTTTTAATTCTTTATTCGTTTTCTAGTATAGATTTATTTGTTTTCTAGTATAGATTTATTTGCTTTCTAGATTAGATTTAATTGCTTTCTAGAATCATGAGTAGCTAATTAGTTTAGCTCTAGGATGTAGATGAAACTAGAATTCACCATGTAATTGCTTTCTAATATTTTCTTCTTAAATAAAATAAATAAAGACATGATTTTTCTATAAAAAGATTAAAATACAAGGACTCGAAGATTAAAACTTTGATAGGTTATACTTAAATTAGGTTTCTTGATAGCCTATACTTAGTTATGGTTTGGGGTTGTTGATTTTATCTTTTTCATCGAACTATCTAAAGATTTAGTTTGTTTTTATAAAAAGTAGTATTTTTGATGAGTTATGCTTGCACACCACTTGATAGCTCATGCTTAGGGCACTTTAAATAAAGATTAAACTAAAAAGATCAAATTTTTATGAAAGAAGAAGATAATAGAAGTAAGAACATGGTTGGAAACTAGTGGATTCTAAATCCTAGACTAATTAGGATAACTCTCATCTTCAACCTAGAATCTTTGTTAATCCGATAGACTATAGAATTAGTAAGAATCGCAAAACACCTTAGATCCCTGTGGGACGATCTGTACAGCGCTACACCGCTACTGTACGCTTGCAGTAATTTATCACATCACCATGCGTGTTATGGCTGACGGACGGTCCGGGGCATGGCGGATGGAAAGCGGTATTTCTCGCGCACCGTGCCGTTCAGGTTCCGAAAGACGAATGGCTCGGTTCGGGGCGGATGGCACAGTCGAGATTGCCTGCACACCGTGCCTTGTATGTTCGAGCGGATGGATGAACTGGTTCGGGGCGGCTGGGACTGCCTGCATACCACGTCGTACGTGTTATGGCGGATGGACGGAAAGGTTCGGGGCGGCCGGGACTACCCGCGCACCGTGTCGTGCAGGTTCGGGCATCCGGACGGACCGGTTCGGAGCAGCCAGGACTGCCCGCGCACAGTACCATGCGGGTTCAGGTGGACGGACGGTCCGGTTCGGGGCATCCGGGACTACCCGCACACAGTGTCGTGTGGGTTCGAGCAGATAGACGGACTTGTTTGGGGGCAGTCGGGACAGCCCGAGCAAGCCTGCGCACCGTGCCTTGCATTCTCGGGTGGACAGATGGACCGGTTCGGCACGGCCAGGACTGCCCGTGCACCATGGTGTGCAGGTTTGGGCGTTCGGATGGACCGATTCGGGGTGGCCAGGACCTGCGCACAGTGCCGTACGGGTTCGGGCGAACGGACGGTCCAGTTCAGGGCAGACAGGACAGCCCGCGCCCCATGCCTTGCGGGTTCCAGCGGTTGGATGGTCCAGTTCAGGGTGGTCGGGACTATCTGCGCACCATGCCTTGTGGGTTCGAGCAGACGGACGGACTGGTTCGTAGCGGCCGGGACTGCTTGCGCACAGTGCCGTGCGGGTTCGGGCCGACGGACAGTCCAATTCGGGGTGGACTGGACAGCCCGAGCACCATGCCATGTGGGTTCTGACGGTTGGACGGTCTAGTTCGGGGCTGGTCACGCGCCGTGCTGTGCGGGAGGAGGTGGACGGATGGTCCGATTCGTGGCGGTTGGGACTGCCCGTGCACTGTGCCTTGCGCGTTCTGGGTAGGCGAACGGTGCGGTCGGGGCTACCCGCGCACCGTGCCTTACGGGATGGGCCGGGTGGACGGTCTTGTTCAAGGCAAATGGCACTGCCCGCACACCGTGTGGGTTCAGGCTTACGAACGGTATGGTTCGCGGTGTTCAGGACTGCCGTGCATGTTGCCTTGCGGGTTCGGGCAGACGGACGGACAGATTCGGGCCGAATGGCATGGCCGGGGTGGCCCGCGCACCATGCCTTGTGCGTTCGAGCGGGCGGACGGTCTGGTTCGGGGTAGTGGGAACTACTTGTGCACCGTGCCTTGCGTGTTTGGGCAGGTGGACGGTCCGGTTCGGGGCAGATGGCACGGTAGGAACTGCCTGCACACCATGCCATGCGGGTTTGGGTGGATGAACGATCCGGTTCGGGGCGATCGAGACGGCCCGCGCACAGTGTTGTGCGGGATCAGGCGAAGGACGGTCAGATTCAGGGCGGTCGGTGCTGCACGCGCACTTTGCCTTGTGGTTTTGGGTGGATGGATGGACCGGTTCGGGATGTCTTGGACTTCCCGTGCACCATGGCGTTCACCTTCGGGCGGACAGATGGCTTGGTTCGGGGTAGATGGCCATGCCCGCTCACCGTGTCATGCATGTTTAGGCGTACGGACAGTTCGGTTCGGGGCGGGGCGGCTGGCCATGTCCGTACACCGTGCCGTGCGGGTTCCGACAGACGGACGGCCTTGTTCAGGGTGGATGGCATGGCAAGAACCGCCCTTACACCTTGCCATACGGTTCGGGAGGATGGATGGTCCGGTTCGGGTGATCGGACAGCCCGCGCATTGTGCTGTGTGGGTCGAGCAGACGAATGGTTCAGGGCGGTTGACCATGCCTGCGCATCGTGATGTGCGGGTTCGGGCATACGGACGGTCCTGTTGGGGGTAGATGCCACGGTCGTGATTGCCCGTGCATAGTGCCGTGCGGGTTCGGGCAGATGGACAGTCCAGTTCGGGGTGGTCCAGACAGCCTGCACACCGTGCAGGATCAGGCGGACAAATGGTCAGATTCGAAGCGGTCGAGGCTGCCAGTGCACCTTGTCTTGTGGGTTTTGGCGGACAGACGGACCGGTTCTGGGCAGCTGGGTCTACTTGTGCACCGTACCATGCACATTCGGGCGGACGGACGGTTCGGTTCGGGGCGAATGGCCATGCTCGCGCACCGTGCCATGCGGGTTAAGGCATACAGACAGTCCGTTTGGGGCGGATCGCACGGGCGGGATTGCCCACGCACATTGCCGCAAAGGTTGGAACATACTGATGGTCTATTTCGGGGCGGATGGCTCGACCGAGACTGCTCGCGTACCGTGCCATGCCCTTTCGGGGCGGACGGCCCGATTCGGGGCGGACGGGACTGCCCGCGCACTATGCCGTGCCAGTTCGTGCGGGCGGACGGTCCAGTTCGGGGTGGGACTGCTTGCGCCCAGTGTCATGCATGTTCAGGTGGACGGTCGGTCTGGTTTGCGGCGGATGGCACGACCGGGAATGTCCTCGCACCGTACGCACGGTCCGGTTCAGGGCAGATGGCATGGACGGAGCTACACGCACACAGTGTCGTGCGGGTTCGAGCGTACGGACGGCCCGGTTCGCGTCCGATGGCCCAGCCGGCACTGCCCGCGCATAGTGTCAAGCGCGGTCGCGCCGACCGACGGCCTGGTTCGAGGCAGATGGCATGGCCAGTACTACTCGCTCACTGTGTCGTGCCGTATGTGTGGACTGATGGTCCGATTCGTGGTGGATGGCATGGCCAAGACTACACTCGTACTATGCCGTGCCGGTTCGGAAGGACAGATGGCCCCGTTCGGGGCGGACGGACGGTCCGGTTCGGGGCAGTTGGAACGGCCTGCGCACCATGCTATGCGGGTTCGGGCGATCAGACGGTCTGATTCTGGGCGGTCGGGACTGCCTGTGCACCGTGCTTTGTAGGTTCGAGTGGACGGACGAACCAGTTCGACACAGATGGCGTTGCCCGCGCACCATGTTGTGCTGGATCAGGCAGACGGACGGTCTGATTCGAGGTGGTCGGGACTGTCTGCGCATCATGCCTTGCGCGTTAGGGCGAGTGAACGGTTTGGTTCGGAGCGGATGGCACAGCCCGCGCACCGTGCCGTGCGCGTTTGGCCGTACGCATGGTCCGGTTCAGGGTGAATGGCACGGACGGGGTGGCCCGCATACGGACAGACATGTTTGGGGCGGTCGGGACTGCCTGCACACCGGGCCCTGCGGGTTCGGGCGGACGGACCGGTTCGGGGTGGATGGCATGGCTGGGGATGCCCGCGCACCGTGCCTTGCAGGATCTGGCGAGCGGACGAACCGATTCAGGGCGGATTGCATGGCAAGGGGGGGGTTGCCCGCGCATGTGACATGCGGGTTCGTGCGGACGGACGGTCCGGTTCGGGGTGGATGGTCCGGCCGGGACTGCCAACTCACTGTGCCATGACAGACGGTCCAGTTCGGGGAGGATGTCACGGCCGGGATTGCCCGCGCACCTTGCCGTGCGGGTTCGGGCAGGCAGACGGTCCGGTTCGAGACGGATGGCATAGCCGGGGCTACCCGTGCACAGTGCCTTGTGGGCTCGAGCAGACGGACGGTGTGGTTCGGGGGTGGATGGCATGGCACGGACGGCCCGCGCACTGTGCCGTGCATGTTCGGGCGGACGAATAGTCCGGTTCGGGTCGGATGGCACGGCTGGGGCTGCCCACGCACCGCGCCGTGCGGGTTTGGGCAGACAGACAGTCCGATTTTGGCGCAGATGGCACTGCCCGGACAGCCTGCGCACCATGCCATGCGTGTTCGGGTGGACGGACGGTCCGGTATAGGGTGGATGTTATTGCCGCGGCTACCCGAACATCGTGCCATGTGGGTTCGGTCCGGCAGACGGTCCTGTTTGGGGCTGATGGCACTGCTGGGATTGCCCGAGCACCGTGCCATGAGGTTTCGGGCGGACTGATGGTCGGGTTCTGAACAAATGGCACGGCCAGAACTGCTCTCGCACCCTGCCGTGCGGGCTCG
This sequence comes from Dracaena cambodiana, assembly GCA_036321105.1. Lineage (NCBI taxonomy): Eukaryota > Viridiplantae > Streptophyta > Magnoliopsida > Asparagales > Asparagaceae > Dracaena > Dracaena cambodiana. The sequence goes on from JAYEPQ010000018.1 coordinate 23,410,715, forward strand.
GACGGGCTGACGGTCTAGTTCGTGGCGGCTGGCATGGCCGGAACAGCCCCTGCACCGCTCCGTGCGGGTCCCGGTTGAGAGACGGGCTGATTCGGGGCTCCTGGAACGGCCAGAACGGCTGCCACACCCCCTGGCTGGGCTCCTTGGCTGTTCGGTGCGAGCGGCATAGTTCTGGCCAAGTGCCATGGCTACTCAGGTCGAGTGGCACAGCCATAACAACAACTCTGAAGGAAAATGGCCACACCGTGTGGGCAGAACACCCCCCATGCGCCCAGGGTGCTCAAGTCATGAGTGTGCATCCTCAGGAGCAACCACTTTTTCACTCTGAGGTTGTCCATCCTATTTTGAAAAAAGTCACCTAGCAGAGACACTTGGGTCTGCAGGGGACTAATTAATGTTAAAACCTGTTCTAAGGTAGTAGGGGGCAAGCAAACAGGAGCCATGGCACCGTCTAAGCATGGCAGGGGCAGGCCATGGCACCGTCTGGGCATGGCATGGGCAGGCCATGGCACCATCTGGGCATGGCAGAGGCAGGCCCCTTTGGCTCGGGTGGGCGGCACACCCCGCCACACGGTGTGCCCTGGGGGGCGGCTGTCTGGCCGGCAGGTGTGCAAATTACCCAATCCTGACACGGGGAGGTAGTGACAATAAATAACAATACCGGGCTCTTACGAGTCTGGTAATTGGACAATCTAAATCCCTTAACGAGGATCCATTGGAGGGCAAGTCTGGTGCCAGCAGTCGCGGTAATTCCAGCTCCAATAATGTATATTTAAGTTGTTGCACTTAAAAAGCTCGTATTTGACCTTGGGTTGGGCTGGCCGGTCCGCTTTTTGATGTGCACCGGCCGTCCCGTCCCTTCTGCTGGCGATGCGTTCCTGGCCTTAACTGGTTGGGATGTGCCTTCGGAGCCGTTACTTAGATAAAATCAGAGTGCTCAAAGCAAGCCTACCCTCTGTATACATTAGAAGGGATAACATCACTAGATTTTTGTCCTATTCTGTTGGCCTTCGGGATCGGAGTAATGATTAAGCGGGACAGTCGGGGGTATTCATATTTCATAGTCGAGGTGAAATTATTGGATTTATTAAAGACGAACAATTGCGAAAGCATTTGCCAAGGAAGTTTTCATTAATCAAGAAAGAATGTTGGGGGCTCGAAGACAATTAGATACCGTCCTAGTCTCAACCATAAATGATGCCGATCAGGGATCGGAGGATGTTGCTTTTAGGACTCTGCCGGCACCTTATGTGAAATCAAAATTTTTGGGTTCCAGGGGGAGTATGGTCACAAAGCTGAAACTTAAAGGAATTGATGGAAGGGCACCACCCGGAGTGGAGCCTACGGCTTAATTTGACTCAACACGGTGAAACTTACCAGGTCCAGACATAGTAAGGATTGATAGACTGAGAGCTCTTTCTTGATTCTATGGGTGGTGGTACATGGCCGTTCTTAGTTGGTGGAGTGATTTGTCTGGTTAATTCCGTCAACGAACGAGACCTCAGCCTGCTAACTACCTACGCGGACGCATCCTCAGTGGCCAGCTTCTTAGAGGGACTATGGCCGCTTAGGCCACGGAAGTTTGAGGCAATAACAGGTCTGGATGCCCCTAGATGTTCTGGACTGCATGCGCGCTACACTAATGTATTCAACGAGTCTATAGCCTTGGCCGACAGGCCCGAGTAATCTTTGAAAATTTCATCATGATGGGGATATATCATTGCAATTGTTGGTCTTCAATGAGGAATTCCTAGCAAGCGCGAGTCATTAGCTCACATTGACTACGTCCCTGCCCTTTGTACACATCGCCCATCGCTCCATCCAATTGAATGGTCCGGTGAAGTGTTCAGATCGCAATGATGGGGGCGGTTCGCCACCTGCGACGTCTCGAGAAGTCCACTGAACCTTATCATTTAGAGGAAGGAGAAGCCGCAACAAGTTATTCGTAGGTGAACCTGCGGAAGGATCATTGTCGAGGTCCAAACAGACATTCGCGAACCCGTCAATGCTCCCGCAGGGGCGAAGGGACGACGGCATTCGCCCGCTTGACCCCACCACCCCGGGGCACCCATGGCCGCCCCCATCTCGCCTCGTTGTGGGACGGGCGGCGGGAACAATACCCGTCGCAGTGGGCGCCAAGGAACTTTCACAGTCGGAGAGCGCCGCAAGCCGATTCTGGAGTGCGGTACCATCCTTCCATACAAGTTGAACTTTCACGACTCTCGGCAACAGATATCTTGGCTCTCGCATCGATGAAGAATGTAGCAAAATATTATACTTGGTGTGAATTGCATAATCCTATGAACCATCGAGTTTTTGAATGCAAGTTACATCCAAGGCTATCCGGCCGAGGGCAAGCTTGCCTGGGCCCCATGCCTCTCGTCGCTCCGCACACCCTGAGCCATCCTTCGAGCAGGGCCAGTGGCGGGTGCGGATGCGGAGATTGGCTCCCATGCCTTGCGGCGCAGTGAGCCGAAGTGCAGGCCGTCGGTCAGGAACGGATGCGGCGAGTGGTGTATGAACACGTACGACATCGGACACTGCCTCCGCCCCCGGCTACTGCGGTGCATGCAAGGAACCCACGCCGTGAGGTGCGCTCGTACGCGCCCCTCAGAACCTGACCTCAGGTCAGGCGGGGCCACCCGATGAGTTTAAGCATATCAATAAGAAGAGGAGAAGAAACTTACAAGAATTCCCCTAGTAATGACGAGCGAATCGGGAAGAGCCCAGCTTGGGAATCGAGCAGCCGCGCTGCCCGAATTGTAGCCTAGAGAAGCGTCCTCAGTGATGGACCGAGCCCAAGTCCTCTGGAAAGGGGTGCCAGGAAGGGTGAGATCCCTATCCGGCTCGGACCCTGCCGCACCCCAAGGCGCTGTTGGCAAGTTGGGTTGTTTGGGAATGCAGCCCCAAGCAGGCAGTAAATTTCATCCAAGGCTAAATAGCGATGAGAGACCGATAGCGAACAAGTACCACGAGGGAAAGATGAAAAGGACTTTGAAAAGAGAGTGAAAGAGTGCTTGAAATTGTCAGGAGGGAAGTAGATGGGGGTCGGCGATGCGCACCAGCCAGATGCGGAGCGGCCCATTTGGGGCTGGTCTGCCGCTCGGCTCGGCGCGCGAACCGTTGCGAGCTGCGCCAGCGGCCCAAGCCAAGGGTGACGAACCCGCCCGTGAAAACGCTGTCGGCGCGATCAGGGAAGCCGTGTGTGCCACTTGGCGTGCCCCCTCGGGGGCATCTTCGCGCTCCTGGCGCCGACCTGCGGGCTCCCCATCCGACCCGTCTTGAAACACAGACCAAGGAGTCTGATATGCGTGCGAGCCGGCGGGCGTGAAAACCCAAAAGGCGCAAGGAAGCTGATGAGCGGGATCCCCCTTGCGGGGTGCACTGCCAACTGACCCCAATCTTATGTGAAGGGTTCAAGTGGGAGCATGCCTGTCGGGACCCGAAAGATGGTGAACTATGCCTAAGCGGGGTGAAGCCTGAGGAAACTCTGGTCGAGGCCCGCAGCGATACTGATGTGCAAATCGTTCGTCTGACTTGGGTATTGGAGCGAAAGACTAATCGAACCATCTAGTAGCTAGTTCCCTCCGAAGTTTCCCTCAGGATAGCTGGAGCCCGCGTGCGAGTTCTATCGGGTATAGACAATGACTAGAGGCATCGGGGGCACAATGCCCTCTACCTATTCTCAAACTTTAAATAGGTAGGATGGCGCAGCTGCTTTGATGAGCCGCGCCACGGAATTGAGAGCTGCTAGTGGGCCACTTTTGGTAAGCAGAACTGGCGATTCGGGATGAACTAGAAGCCGGGTTACGGTGCCCAACTGTGCGCTAACCTAGAGCCCACAAAGGGTGTTCATTGATTATGACAGCAAGACATTGGTCATGGAAGTTAAAATCCGCTGAGGAGTGTGTAACAACTCACCTGCCGAATCAACTAGCCCCGAAAATGGATGGCGCTTAAGCACGCGACCCACACCCGGCCATCATGGCGATCGTCATGCCCCGATGAGTCGGAGGGCACGGCGGCCGCCGCAAAACTCAGGGCAGAGCTGCCGTCGGTGCGGATCTTGGTGGTAGTAGCAAATATTCAAATGATAACTTTGAAGGTTGAACAGTCAGTTTTGCTCATTTTTGTCGGCTTTAAAGTGCTCCGTAGGGTAGTTCCGCCCCGCCGGCCAACACGGAGTTCCAGCACTGCCTGGGCATGGCAGGGGCAGACCCTTTGGCTCAGGTGCGCGGTCCACCCCGCCACATGGTGTGCCCGTGGGGCGGCTGCACGGCCGGCACCGCCGCCAGCCATCGCCGAACTTTCGGCCATGTTCGGCGGAGGCCCGGGCAGGCCAGTTTGGCCCATTTTGCTCATTTTTGTCAGCTTTAAGGTGCTCGAGAGGCCCGTTCCACCCTGCTGGCCATCGTTGATGTTCCAGCCATGTCTGGCGGAGGCCGGTGGCTGGTTTGTCAATCGGACGGCCGCATTGCTCGAATTGTAGTCTGGCAAAGCGTCCTCAGCGACAGACCGGGCCTAAGTCCTCTGGAAAGGGGCACTAGGGAGGGTGAGAGTCCCGTCCGGCCTGGACCCCGCCGCACCACGAGGTGCTGTCGGCGAGTTAGTTAGTTTGGGAATGAAGCCCCAATCGGGCAGTAAATTTCGTCCAAGGCTAAATAACGGCGAGAGACCAATAGCGAACAAGTACCGCGAGGGAAAGATGAAAGGACTTTGAATTGAGAGTCAAATAGTGCTTGAAATTGTCGGGAGGGAAGCAGATGTAGGCCGGTGATGCGCGCCGGCCGGATGCGGAATGGCCCATGCGGAGTTGGTCTGCCACTCGGCTTGGCGCATGGACCGTTGAGGGCTGTGCCGGAGGCCCAAGCCCGGGTGGATGACCCTACCTGCGAAACGCTGCCGGCGTGGCAGGGGAAGCAGTGCGCCCCGCTTGGCATGCCCCCTTGGGGGACCTACGTGCTCCTGCCACTGGCGTGCGGCCTCCCCATCCGACCCGTCTTGAAACATGGACCAAGGAGTCTGACATGCGTGCGAGCCGACAGGCGTGAAAACTCAAAA
>JAYEPQ010000018.1:23418275-23505775 GCA_036321105.1 Dracaena cambodiana
GAGCACATGTCGAAGGCGACGGCCTGCGTGGCGGACACGCTGCTGGGCCCCTTGGAGGAAAATTCCGAATGGTCAGCGGGCTGAATCCTTTGCACATGACTTAAATACGCGACGGGGCATTATAAGTGGCAGAGTGGCCTTGCTGCCATGATTCACTGAGATCCAGCCCCTCGTCGCACATATTCGTCCCTCCCTCAGCGCATCCCCTATATAGCCTGCGAGCTCCACGGGTTGCACAAAAAGCTCAGACGGATTTTGTTTCGCTCTTCCGCACCGGGGACTTGGGCAATGGTGCTCACACCCCGCCTTGGAAGAGCGTAGGGCTATTTGGGGCCACTGCATCGCTCACATTCGCCATCCCACCTGCTCGCAGAGGGGGTTCCATGCCAGTACTAGGTCCAGTTTAGGGCACCTGGCATGCGTGGAACAGCTCGTGCACTGCACGGTATAGGTTCTGGTCCAGCGACAAGGTGGTTCGCGGTGTCTGGCATGGCAAGGACATCCTGAATGCCCCGAAAGGCCGAGCCCCCAGGGGATGCCAAAAAAATCTCGGACGAATTCTATTTCGCTCTCCCGCACCATGTCGTGCGGGTTCGGGCGAACGGACGGTCCGGTTCTGAGGCAGCGGGGACAGCCCACTCAATGTGTCGTGGAGGTTATGGCTGACGGACGGTCCGGTTCATGGCCGATGGCAAGCGGTATTGCCCGCACACTGTGCCGCGCAGGTTCCGATGGACAGACGGCCTGGTTCAAAGAGGTTGGCAAGGTCAGGACTACCCGCACATCGTGCCTTGCATGTTTGGGTGGACGGACGGACGGACTGGTTCGGGGCGGTCGGGACTTCCCGCGCACCGTGCCGGGCACGTTGGAGCGAACGGACGGAATGGTTTGGGGCGGCCGAGACTACCCACGCACCATGCTGTGCGGGTTCGGGCATACGGACAAGCCAGTTCACGGCGGCCGGGACTGCCTGGGCACAAAGCCGTGCGGGTCCGGGCAGATGGATGGACCGGTTGGGGGCGGTCGGGACAACCCGTACAAACCCACGCACCATGCCGTGCGCGTTCGGGCGGATGAACGGATCGGTTCGGGGCGACCGGGACTGCCCTTGCACTGTGCCGTGCAAGTTCGGGCATACAGACGGACCAGTTCGGGGTGACCCGGAATACTCGTGCAGAGTGTCATGCGGGTTCGGGCGATCGGGACAGCCTGCGCACGATGCCTTGCGGGTTCAGGTGATCAGACAGTCTTGTTCGGGGCGTTCAGGACTGCCCATGCGCCGTGCCTTGCAAGTTGTGCAGGCGGACGGACCAGTTCGGGACAGCCGGGAGTACCCACGCACCGTGCTATGCGCATTCGGGCAGACGGACAATTCAGTTTGGAGCAGATGGCCATGCCCGCACTTCGTGCTCTGCAGGTTCGGGCATACAGACGATTCGGTTCGGGGCGGATGGCATGCCCGCGCACCGTGCCATCCATGTTCCGACAGACGGACGACCCGGTTCGAGGCGGATGTCTCGGCAGGAATCACCCGCACATGTGCTGTGAGGGTTTGGGTGAATAGATGGTCCGATTAGACAGCGTGCGCACCGTGCCTTGTGGGTTCGTGCAGATGGACGGACCAGTTTGGGGCATCTAGGACTGCCCGCGCACCATGCCGTAAGTGTTCAGGCAGACGGACGGTTTGGTTTGGGGCGGATGGTCATGGCCGCGCACCGTGTCGTGCATGTTCGGGCACACGGACAGTTCGGTTCCGGGCGGATGGCCATGTCCGCCCTCCATGCTGCACGAGTTCCGGCAGACAGACGGCCCGGTTAGGGGTGGATGGCATGGTAAGAACAACCCGCACACTGTGCCGTGCTGGATCGGGCGTTCGGACAGTCCAGTTAGGGGTAGTCGGGACTTCCCGCGACCGTGCCTTGAGTGTTCGGTCGGACGGATGGACCGGTTTGTTGGGGCCAGGACTGCCAATGCATCGTACTGTGCGCGTTCGAGTAGACGGACGGTTCGGTTCGGGGCAGATGGCCATGCCCACGCACCGTGCCCTGAGAGTTCAGGCATACGGATGGTCCTGTTGGGGGCAGATGCCATGGCCAAGACTGCTTGCACACAATTCCGTGTGGATTTGGGGAGTCGGACGATCCAGTTCTAGGCAGTCGTGATTGCGCACATACCGTGCCGTGCGGGATCAGGCAAACAGACGATCAGATTCGGGGCAGTCAAGGCTACCCGCGCACCATGCCTTGCGGGTTCAGGCAGATGGACGGACCGGTTCGGGGGTGGTAGGGACTACCCGCGCACCGTGCCGTGTGCGTTCTGGAGGATGGACAATTCGGTTCGGGGCAGAAGGCCATGCCCGCACACCGTGCCATGCTTGTTCGGGCATATGGACGATCCGTTTGGGGTGGATGGCATGGCCGGGACCGCCCGCGCACAGTGCGGGTTCGAGCGTACGGACAGTCCGGTTCGGAGCCGATGGCACGGTCGGGACAGCCAACGCACCGCTCTGTGCGGGTTCGGGCAGACTGACGGCCCAGTTCGAGGAGGATGGCACGGACGGTACTTCCCTCTCACCGTGCCATGTTGTTTGGGCTGGCCGACGGTCCGGTTCGGGGCAGATGCCAACGTACCGTGTCGTCCTAGTTCGGACGGATGGCCCAGTACAGGACAGACGGGACTCCCCACGCACTGTGATGAGCAAGTTTGTGCTGGCGGACAGTTCTGTTCAGGGCGGGACTGCCCGCGCACAGTGTCGTACGGGTTCGGGCGGACAGTCGGTCCGGCTCGGGGCAGATGGCATGGCCGGGACTATCCTCGCACCATGTCGTGAGGGTTCAGTTGGACGGACGGTCCTATTCAAGGCGGATGTTACAGAATGGGCTGCCCGTGCACAGTGCCGTGCAGGTTCGGGCAGGCGAATGGTCCAGTTTGGGGCGGTCGGGACGGCCCGCACACCGTGCCTTGTGGGTTCGGATGGTCCAGTTCGGGGCAGTTGGGACAGCCCTCGCACCATGCCTTGCTGGTTTGGGTAGACGGACGGCCCGGTTTGGGGCGGATGGCACTGCCTGCGCAAAGTGTCGTGCGGGTTTGGGCTTACGGACGGTCTGGTTTGGGGTGGTCGGAACTGCCCGCGCACCGTGCCTTGCGGGTTCTAGCGTACGAACGTACTGATTTAGGGCGGATGGCATGGTCAGGGCGCACCGAGCCATGCGCGTTCGGGTGGGTGGACGGTCCGGTTGGGGGCGGTCAGGACTGCCCAAACACCGTGCCTTGCTCATTCAGGTGGGCGGACGGTCTGGTTAGGGGCATATGGTACTGCCCGCACACCAGGCCGTGCGGGTTTGGCCATACGCTCGGTCCAGTTTGGGGCGGATGGCACAGACGGGGCTGCCCGTGCACAGTGCCGCGAGGGTTCGGGCATACGGACAGTCCAGTTTGGGGCAGTCAGGACGGCCGGTGCCCCGGACCTTGTGGGTTCGGGCGGGCAGACGGACATGTTTGGGGCGGATGGCATGGCCAGGGCTACCCGCGCATCGTGCCGTGTGGGATCTGGAGGACGGACGGTCCAATTTGGGGCGGTCGGGCCTCCCGCGCATCGTGCCTTCCGCATTCAAGCGGGCGAATGGTTCAGTTCGGGGCAGATGGCACAGCCTGCGCACCATGCCATGCGGGTTTGGCCGTACGCACGGTCCGGTTCTGGGTGGATAGCACAGATGGGCTGCCTGCGCACAGTGCCGTGCAAGTTCGGGTGTACGGACGGTCCGTTCGCTGTCGATGGCCATGCCCGCGCATAGTGCCTTGCGTGTTTGGGTGGGCGGATGGACCGGTTCGGGGCGGATTGCATAGCCGGGTGATGAGTGTCATATATTGCATATTTATAGCCTTCATAGTACCTATTTTTGTATATAAATAATGCTACTAGGGTATTTTTAGTGTCTTTTTTAGGTAATCCAATTCGTACAAGGAGATGGCATGAAATCAGAGTTGGAGTAGGAAATCAAAGTCCGAAAAGTTTCTAAAGTGGACAAAACTACGAGACTACGATACTGCAGAGAGTCAAAGTTGAATACAGTTAGGAATATTAAACATACAAGACGAGACTTGCAGGTGGAAAAAATTTCAAGAATTTTTCACTTTATTTTAGATGCTAGTTAGCGGTAAATGCAGCTAATTAGCGGCCCAATATGGGTCCCACAACCCGAGTTTTTTCCCATGGCTCCGTCGTAATTTTGTAGTCTTTCAATGCTTTTAGAATTAGGGTTTTATTTCCGAAACCTATATATTGGTCGTATTCTTGTACTCTAAAGAGAATCCTGAAGTTTTGAACTCGTTTTAAATAAATAAAATTAGGTTTTGCTTAAGGGGTGATGTTTACAATACCGTGCTCCAGAGGTAAGCTATTGCTTTTAGTTCTTTATTCGCTTTCTAGATAGAGTTATTTGCTTTCTAGTTTAAGTTTTATTGCTTTCTATATTAGAATAAATAAAAATAGATTTAATTGCTTTCTAGAATCATGTGTAGCTAATTTTCTTTAGCCCTAGGATGTAGATGAAATTAGTTTAACAGATTTAACATGGATTTATCTCATCTTCTTCTTATAAATAAATAAAGTTATGATTTTTCTATAAATAAATAAAAGATAAAGTTCACAAATCATAATTCTTTGATACATTATGCTTAATTAATATTTTGATAATCTTTACGTAGATGAGATTTGGAATTCATATTCTTTGTTTATTTCTAGAATCATTAACAAAATTTTTCTATAAATAAATTGACTTGAATAAACTTGTAAATCTGATTTCTTTGATAGGTTATACTTAAGTTAGGTCTTTTGATAGCCTATGCTTAGATTAGGGTTTGAAGTTTATCTGTTTTCTTTAATTTATGAGATTTTCTACTTGATATGATTTGTTTTTAAGAAAGGTGTTATGTTTGATGGTCTATACTTGCACATCACTTGATAGGTCATATTTAGGGTTACTTGATTAAAATCAAATTAAAAAGATCACCTTTTTAGTATGTTACTTAACCGTGCATAATTAAAAAGATAGGATGAAAGAGATAATTTAATGTTAGGCTACTATTCTAATAGTTTCAAAATCCTAGGCTAATCCTTAGAACTTAGAACCAATCTTCCCTCAATTTAGAAACTATTAGTTAATCCATTAGAACTAAAGAAATAGTAAGAATCGCAAAACACCTTAGATATCTGTGGGACAATCTGTATAGTGCTGCAACCGACACTGTGTGTTTACAGTAATTTATCACATCAAGTTTTTGGCGCCGTTGCCGGGGATCGACGGTGTTTTTCTTCCTTTTTCTGACATTTTACGGGATTAACAATGTGTTTTGAGTATTCAGGGATAAGAAAGTGTAGATACAGGAAAAAAAACAGGACTAGATAAGAGTTTGGAGTGCAAGGAAAAAAGTAACGAATCAGATTTCCTGGTTGGGCCGCCAATTAGCGGTGAACACCGCCATTTCGCGGCACTTTAGGGAAAGTCCACAAAATTTTCTTGATATCTGTATTTTGTGTCAATGGTTCTGTAAAAAAATACAAAAAAATAGAAACAGTAAGAATCACATTTTTATTTGATCATATCTATTCCACCATTTTTATCTCCACCACACCCCACTTCTTGCATTAGTCTAGGAAATTCACGCATACACTCGTGGTCACTGGTTCATGCCGCATTGGACCCGTGATCAATTTGGTCGACTAGTGAGATCAGATTTGTTCATGGGGGATAAGATGGACCAACCGATCCCGATCCTTTAGGATCGATATTACCTGTTGCGTACATCATTACCATCGTGCATCAAACTTCCACATGCAGCGGCTAATCACTATGAGTTGAAGCCACAGTACATTAGTATGCTTCCTAAATTCACTGGTTCTGATTCAGAAGATGCATATCTCTTTATTAGTAATTTCAAGAAGTATGCGTAATGATAAAACTGCAGAACTTATCAGAGGATGCAATTAAGCTCCGCTTCATCCCCTTTGAACTTAAGGATAATGCTAAGAAGTGGTTGTACAGTATGCCTACTGATTCAATCACTTCTTGGGATGAATTCGTTATGATGTTTCTTAAGAAGTACTATCCCACGCATAAGATGGAAAGGATACGAAATCAAATCAATCAATTCCGTCAAGTGCCGGGAGAACCCTTCTGGAAATACTTGGAACGGTTCAATGATTTATTAGCTCAGTGCCCCCACCATGCAATAAAGTGGCGTTTGTGTCAAATTGTGTACGAAGAACTAGATTACACATCCAAAACTCTTTATGAATCTATGTGTCAGGAGGAGTTTATGAGGAAAAACGAGGATGAAGCATGGGACTTTCTTGAGGACCTATTATGGAAGACTATGCAGTGAGAGAGTCCCACTGAGAAGTCCAGTGCATCAACTTCTACACATAAGGGTGGGATTCATAGCATCGATAGCTCTATTGCTGCCGAAGCTAAGATGGCAGCCCTTATGAGGAGAATTGAGGCATTGGAGACTACTCATACTCCGTAGGCTGGTCAAGTAAATCAAATCCAAAGTCTCACATGCTTTAATTGCGAAACTCCGAATCATGTTATGGAGTGTCCATTATTAAAAAATTCAATGGGTCCCACACTTGAGCAGGCTAACGCCTTGTATCAAGGACCTATGAACAATCCTTACGCTCCTACATACAATCCTGGCTGGAGAAACTATCCAAATCTATCATGGGGTCAAGAGCAATATCAGGGGGGCCCTAACCCTAACATGCAGCCTCCGACCACTGGACAATTCCCAAAACCAAATATGGGTGCTTATTAACACCCAAACGCTTCAAATCATGGGAACAACCAGAATAGACCACCTATACAAAATCACTCATATCCACAACAGGGGTCTAATAATGATCAAGAAAACTTACTTCAGTCACTTGAGAAAAATATTGAAAATCTTCTCAAGTCTCAGTCCAACCTTGACACGTACATGTAAAATCTTATGAAAGTGTCAAATGACTTTATTCAGAATACAGGTCAGCAACTGCTCGTGAACTCTCAATCTATAAAGAATATAAAGCAGCAGGTTGGACAATTAGCGAGTCAGATGAGTGAACATGGCCAGGGTACCTTCCCAAGTTAACCCATAACGAACCCTAATGCCAGTTCCTCAAACTCCAATCAGTCGCATGTCCACCAATGCAATGCCATTCATACGCTTAGATTTGGCAAGCAAGTGGACAATAATGTAGCCATGCCCCCTGATCCCACTCCTACTATCTCGCAGGCTACATCATCTCTTCCATCCATTTCTCCACGACCATCTCCATCACCTCAATTACAGTAACATGATCATTTGGAAGAACCTGTTCCTAAGCCGAAAACACCATATCCCAATCGGCTTAGGAAGCCTTCCCCGCAACTAGAAAAGATTTTTGAAATATTTTAGCAGGTGATGGTTAATATTTTTCTCCTAGACATTATACAATAGGTTCCTACTTATACTCAGTTCCTCAAGAATTTGTGTACTAAGAAATGAGCAAGAAATGTTCCTGAGAAAGTTTTTCTTGCTGCCAATATATCACATATTCTCTCTAATTCCTTACCTTTCAAGTATAAAGATCCAGGTTCCCCTACAATCTCATGCACCATTGGAAACACTACATTTGATAGGGCGTTGCTTGATTTAGGGGCAAGTGTCAACTTGCTTCCTTACACTGTTTATCAGTAACTGGGGTTAGGAAAACTCAACCTGCCAAGGTCACATTACAGCTAGCTGATCGTTCGATCAAGAGACCACTTGGTATGGTTGAAGTGTGCTCATTAAGGTCGGCGAGTTTATCTTTCCTGTAAACTTCATTGTCTTAGAAACTGAGCCGATCTCCAATTACGGAATCAAATTCCCATTATCTTTGGTAGACCATTCCTTGCAACATCAAATGTATTAATTGATTGTAGGCGTGTCCTCATGAAGTTATCGTTTGGGAATATGACTGTAGCATTGAATATATTTAATATGGATGAGCACACAATGAGCTCCCTCATTGAGGTCAACATGATTCATAGTTTGCACTCTAATTCAACCTCTTGCACTGATGATGAACCCTCATTTGAGCAAATATTCAAAGATGAGCTCATGTTATTAGAAGAATTGGCACATACTGATTTTATATATGATGATACTTGTGCAAGTGTGCCATTGATTTGTGAGCAAACATTTGAAGATTTGTTTGCAGAGGAGCTCACATTACTTCGTGAGTTAGAAGAGTCACCACCATGTTCACTTGATCATATAGCACTCTTCTCTCCTCATGATATTTCTACATGTATGCTTGTTACTAACGATGATTGGCAGGTTTATAATAAAGAATTCTTTAACCCAATTGTTAATGCTTACATGTGGACAAAGAAAAAGCAAGGACGACATAAGAAGAAGACATGTAATTTCATGACTTGTAGGAGGTTGATGAGATATAATAATGCACCCACTTCACGTTTAAAACGCACACACTATGAAAGTGGGAAGCGATCGAGAGGTCGTAACCGCTTTCCATGCGTTGTTAGGGTGATGATATTGAGATCGTAACTTTTACGACTTTCATTATTTGTATAGTATTTGTATAATACTTTTAATATTTATTTTACCACACTTTATTTGTGTATGAGGGCATATACAAGTTTAGGTGTGGGGGAGTGGAGTAGGAGATTTTTATTTTTTAAGGATTTTTTAATTTTTAGGATTTTATTTTTAGATTTTTGGATTTCTTTATTTTACACTTTGGGTAGTTTTTAGGGTAACTAACTAAAAAAAAATTAAAAAAACTGAAAAAATAAATTATTTAATTAACAAAAAATTTATTTATTTTCATCAATAGATCAATCCAATTATAGATAAAGGGACAAATTTAGATTTGAAATTTGATATGAGAATGGAATGGACGATACACTTTGAATTATATGAAAAAAATTAAAATTCGAAAAATAAATACGCTAATAGTAGTTTTGAGGCAAATATACATCTATTTTTCACTTCACATTAGTTTATTAGGTTAAGGACAAAGATGATAACGATTAATTAGGTTTTCTCTCTCTAAACAAAAAAAGAAGAAAAGAGAAAAAAACAAAAAAAAGTGAGAATAAAATAATGGAGTGAGCCTAGTATTAAAGCAACAGTCTCGAGAGTGATAAAATAAAAGGGTGAGTTTAGTATTAAGGCAATAGCCTCAAGAGTGAAAAAAGAGTATGATCCAAGTAATTGGGTACTTTAAGCCTAAGTAAGCATGAATATTCGCATGAAACGTGAAATATTCTAAAAAAAGAAAAAGAAGAAAAAGAAAAGAATATGAACCGAGTAATCAGGTACGTTGTGCCTAAGCAAGCGTGAATATTCACATAAAATGTGAAATATTCTTAAAAAAAAGTAAAAAAATTGTTATGAGAGAGAAGATGAATCATGAGTTAGAATTGGAGTCCAAAACCGAAGTAGAGTATCATACGTGCACGTAGATGTGTAGGAGCTAATGGATTATCTGTTAGTGGGTATTGAAAAATAGGATTAAAATTTTTGATTAAAATGATAAGTGTATCTGATATGACGCCCGATTTGAAAATTGATAATCTAAATGCGTTTTTGAGTTTGTATATTAGTGAGATTAATCGATGAAAATATCATCAAAAAACACAAAAAAATTCTTTTCTTTTGTATAAAATTTTTATTTTTCTTGATTTTCGGTTATCCTTATTTTTCTTTTCTTTATTTCTTAATCTATTTTCTTCTTGAATTTTGTGGGTATATTCACTGCAAACCCTCACTAGACAATACTCGTCCATTAGGGTAACCTAGGGGTTTAAAGGCTTGTTGCACGTGCTAAGTGCAATCGCGATTTTTCTTTTTCTTTTTAGGTTTAGGTTTTGCTCGAGAACTAGCAAAAGATAGGTGTGGGGGTGTGATGAGTGCCATATATTGCATATTTATAGCCTTCGTATTACCTATTTTTGTATATAAATAATGCTACTTAGGTATTTTTAGTGTCTTTTTCAGGTAATCCAATTCGTACAAGGAGATGGCATGAAATCAGAGTTGGAATAGGAAATCAAAGTCCGAAAAGTTTTTAAAGTAGGCAAAACTACGAGACTATGATGTTTCAGAGAGTCAAAGTCGAATATAGTCAAAGTCGAATATAGTTAGGAATATTAAATGTACTGGACAAGAATTTCATGTGGAAAAAAATTTAAGAATTTTTGACTTATATTAGGCGCTATTTAGCAGTATATACAACTAACTAGCGCCCTAAAGGAGTCCCACAACCCGAGTGTTTTCCTGCCGCTTCGTAGTAATATTTTAGTTTTTTAGTTATGCTAGAATTAGGGTTTGATTTCCGAAGCCTATATATTGGCCGTATCCTTATATTCTAAATAGAATCCTGAAGTTTTGTACTTGTTTTATATCAATAAAATTAGGGTTTTGCTTAAGGGGTGACGGCCACAATACCGTGCTCCAGAGGTAAGCTATTGCTTTTAGTTCTTTATTCGCTTTCTAGATAGAGTTAATTGCTTTCTAGTTTAGGTTTTATTGCTTCCTAGATTTGAGTTATTTGCTTTCATAAATAAAAATAGATTTAATTGCTTTCTAGAATCATGTGTAGCTAATTTTCTTTAGCCCTAGGATGTAGACGAAGTTAGTTTTATTGATTTAACATGGATTTATCTCATCTTCTTCTTATAAATAAATAAAGTTATGATTTTTCTATAAATAAATAAAAGATAGCGTTAACAAATCATAATTGTCTGATAGATTATGCTTAACTAATATTTTGATAATCTATACTTGGATGAGATTTGGAATTCATATTCTTTGTTTATTTCTAGAATCATTAACAAGATTTTCTTATAAATAAATTGACTTGAATAAACTTGTAAATCTGAATTCTTTGATAGGTTATACTTAAGTTTGGTCTTTTGATAGCCTATGCTTAGATTAGGGTTTGAAGTTTATCTCTTTTCATTTGTTTATGAGATTTTCTACTTGATATGATTTATTTTTAAGAAAGGTGTTATTTTTAATGGTCTATACTTGCACATCACATGATGGGTCATACTTAGGGGCACTTGATTAAAATCAAATTAAAAACATCACCATTTTAATTTAATGTAATGCTATTATTCTAATGGATTCGAAATCCTAGGCTAATCTTTAGAACTTAGAACGAATCTTCCCTCATTTTAGAAACTCTTTGTTAATCCATTAGAGCTAAAGAAATAGTAAGAATCGCAAAACACCTTAGATTTCTGTGGGACGACCTGTATAGTACTACAATCGACACTTTGTACTTGCAGTAATTTATAACATCACCGGGGACGCACGTGCGCCGTGCCTTGCGGGATCCGGCGGACGAACGTTCCGATTAGCGGCAGTCGGGACGGCACGCGCACCATGCCGTGTGCGTTGGGGCGGGCGGGCGAACAGTCCAGTTTAGGGCGGATGGCACTGCCCGTGCAACGTGCCGTGCAGGTTTGACCGTACGGACAACTCGGTTCGAGGCGGATGGCATGGACGGGGCTGCCCGCGCATAGTGTCGTGCGGGTTTGGGCATACAGACGGTCCGATTCAAGGCCGATGGCCCGACCGGGGCAGCCCGCGTACACTGCTGAGTTGGTTCGGGCAGACTGACGGCCCGGTTTAGGGCGGATGGCATGGCCGGTACTGCCTGCTCACCATGCCGTGTCGTTTGTGCAGACCGGCAGTTCGGTTTGGGGCAGATGGCATGGCCGGGACTGCCTACATACCATGCTGTGCTGGTTCAGACAGACAGATATCCCGGTTCGGGGCAGATGGTATTGCCCACACACCGTGCCGTGCCGGTTCGGGCGGATGGACAGTCCGATTCGGGGTGGTCGGGATGGCCCGCACACTGTGCCTTGCAGGTTCGGATAGTCGGACGGTCCGATTCAGGGGCGGTTAGGAATGCCCGCGCACCGTGCCTTTCGGGTTCGAGCAGAGGGATGGACCGGTTCAGCATGGATGGCACTGCCCGCGCACCGTGCCATGCAGCATCTGCAGACGGATGTTCCGATTCGGGGCGGACTAGGCGCACATCGTGCCTTGCGTGTTTGTGTGGGCGGACGGTCCTGTTCATGGCAGATGGCACTGCCTGCGCACCGTGTTGTGTGGGTTCGGCCATACGCACAGTCTGGTTCGGGGCGGATGGCACGAACGAGGCTACCCACGCACAGTGTCGTGCAGGTTCGGGCGTATGGACGGTTTGGTTCGGGGCGGTCGTGACTGCCCCGCACCGTCCCTTGCGGATTCGGGCAGACAGACGGACCGATTCGGGGAGGATGGCATGGCAAGGGGCTGTGCGTGCAAGTGCCGTGCGGGTTCATGCGGACGGACGGTCCGGTTCGGGGCGAATGGCCCGGCCAGGGCTGCCCACTCACCGTGCTGTGACGGACAGTCTGGTTCAGTTTGAATGGCATGGTCGGGACTACCCGCGCACCGTGCCATGCGGGTTTGGGTAGACGGACCGTCCACTTTTGGGGCGGATGGCATGGTCGAGGCGGCCCGCGCACTGTGTCGTGCGGGTTTGGGCCTGTGGACGGTCCAGTTCAAGGCTAATGGCACCGTCCGGACTGCCCATGCACCATGCCGTGCGGGTTCGGACGGACTGATAGTCGGTTTCTGGGCTGATGGCACAGCCAGAACTGCCCTCACACCCTACTGTGAGGGCTCCGGCGAACCGATGGTCCTGTTCGTGATGGTCCTGTTCGTGGTGGTTCGGGCATGTGGATGGACCGGTTCGGGGCGGCCAGGACTACCCGGGCACAGTGCCGTGCGGGTTCGGTCGGACGGACGGTCCGGTTTCAGGCGGTCGGACGGTCCAGTTCGGGGCGGCGGGACTGCTCGCGCACAGCACTATGCGGGTTTGGGCAAACGAACGGACCTGTTTGAGGCGATCGGGACTGCCCGTGCAAGCCCGCGCACCGTGCCTTGTGCGTTCAGGCAGACGGATAGATCGATTCGGGGCGGCTGAGACTGCCTGCACACAGTGCTGTGCGAGTTCGGGCGGACGGACGGTCCGGTTCGAGGCGATCGGGACAGCCCGCACACCATGCCTTATGGGTTCAGACAGTCTGACAGTCTAGTTCGGGGCAGTTGGGACTGCCCGCGCATCGTGCCTACCGGGTTCGTGCAGATGGACAAACTAGTTCGGGGCGGCCAGTACTGCCCACGCACCATGCCGTGAGCATTCGAGTGGACCGACTGTTCTGTTCGGGGAAGATGGCCATGCCCGCGCACCGTGCAGTGTAGGTTCGGGCATACGGACGGTTGAGTTCCGGGCGGATGGCCATGCCGCAAACAAGGCCATGCAGATTCCGGCGGACAGACGGCCCGGTTTGGGGAGGATGGCACGGCAGGAACCAACCGCACACCGTGCCTGCTGGTTCGGGCAGACAGACGATCTGGTTCGGGGCGGTCGGGATGGCCTACGCACCGTGCTTTGTGGGTTCGAGCGGTTGGATGGTCCAGTTCGAAGCAATCGGGACTGCCTACACGCCGCGCCTTGTGTGTTTGGTCGGACGGACGGACTAGTTCGGGGTGGCTAGAACTGCCCGTACACCATGCCGTGCGGGCTCAGGCGGACGGATGATTCGGTTCGGGGCAGATGGCCATACCCGCACACCATGCCATGCGAGTTTGGGAATACGGACGGTCCTGTTGGAGGCAGATGCCATGGTTAGGACTGCCCACGCACAGCGCCATGCGGGTTTGGGTGGACGGACGGTCCGGTTCGGGGCGGCCGGGACGGCCCGCACACCGTGCTGTGCGGGATCAGGCGGATGGACAGTTAGATTCGAGGTGGTCGGGGCTGCCCGCGCACCATGCCTTGCGGGTTCAGGCAGACAAACGGACCGGTTCGGGGTGGATGGCCATGCCCGCACAACGTGTCGTGCAGGTTCATGCGTACAGACTGTTCGGTTCGTGGCGTATGGCCATGCCCGCGCACCATGTCGTGCGAGTTCCGACAGACGTACGGCCTGGTTCGCAGTGGACAGCATGGCAGGAACTGCCCGAACAACGTGCCATGCGGTTCGGGCAGACGGACAGTCCAGTTTGGGGCGATTGGGACGGCGCGTGCACTGTGCCTTGGGGCGGTCAGGAATGCCCGCACACCGTGCCTTGCGTGTTCGGTCGGATGAACAAACTGGTACGGGATAGCTAGGACTGCCCGCGCACCGTCCTGTGCAGGTTCGTGCGGATGGCACGGCCAGGGTTGCCCGCGCACCGTGCCCTGCGGCTTCGGGCGGATGGACGGTCCGCTTTGGGGGCGGATGGCACGGCCCGTGCACCATGTTGTGCATGTTCGGGTGGACGGACGGTCCGGTTCGGGGCGGATGGCATGGCCAGAGCTGCCTGCGCACTATGTTGTGCGGGTTCGGGCCAGCAGATGGTTCTGTTCGGGGCTGATGGCACCACCTGGACTGCCCGCGCACCGTGCCATGCGGGTTCGGGCGGGCTGATGGTCGAGTTCCGGGCGAATGGCACGGCCAGAACTACCTCACACGCTACCATGCATGCTCGGGTGGACCGTTCGTCCAGTTCGTGGCAGCTGGCACGGCCGGAACAGCCCCTGCACCGCTCCGTGCAGGTTTTGGTGATGCGACGGGCTAGTTCGGGGCTCCTGGCATGGCCAGAACGGTTGCCACACCCCCTGGTCGGGCTCCTGGGTTGTTCGGTGCGGGCGGCATGGTTCTGGCCGAGTCCCATGGCTTCTCATGCCGAATGGCATGAGAACTGCAATTCTGAGGGAAAATGGCTGCACCGTGTGGGCGGAACACCCCCCGTGTGCCCAGGGCGCTCAGGTCTTGAGAGTCCATTCTCAGGAATAGCCACCTTTTCCACTCTGAGGTTGTCCAGCCTCTTTTGAAAAAAGTGAGCTTGTAGAGACACTTGGGTTTGCAGGGGACTAATTAAGGTTAAAACATGTTCTAAGGTAGTAAGGGGCAAGCAAACAGGAGCCATGGCACCGTCTAGGCATGGCAGGGGCAGGCCATGGCACTGTCTGGGCATGGCAGGGCAGGTCCCTTTGGCTCGGGTGGGCGGCCCACCATGCCATGCGGTGTGCTCCAGGGGCTGCTGTCTAGCCGGCGGCACCGCCGGACATCGCCGGAGTTCCGGCCATGTCCTGTGGAAGCCCGGGCAGGCCGTTTGGCCTGTTTTGCTCGTTTTTATTAGCTTTAAGGTGCTATGGAGGTCGGTACCACCCCGCCGGCCATCGCCGGAGTTCCGGCACCGCCTAGGCATGGCAGGGGCAGGCCATGCAGTGTGTGCAAAGTAGGACCCTTTGGCTCGGGTGGGCGGCCAACCCCGCCATGCGGTGTGCCCCGGGGTGCGGAGTTCCGGCCATGTCCGGCGGAGGCCCGAGCAGGCCAGTTTGGCCCGTTTTGTTGGTTTTTGTCAGCTTTAAGGTGCTCGGGAGGCCGCTTTCGCCCCGCCGGCCATCGCCGAAGTTCAAGCCATGTCCCGCGGAGGCCTCAGCAGGCTGGTTTCGCCCGTTTTGCTTGATTTTGACAGACTTTATGGTGCTCGGGAGGCTAGTTTGGCCCATTTTTTGCGTGTTTGTTGGCTTTTAGGTGCTCGGGAGGCCGTTTCGGCCTGTTTTGCTTGTTTTTATTGGTTTTTTATGTGCTCAGGCGGCCAGTTCGGCCCGTTTTGCTTGGCTTTCGGTGCTCGAGAGGCCGGTTTGGCCCCTTTTTCTTGGCTATTTTCGCGGCGGAGCCTGCAGGGTGGCCTAGGTAGGCCAGACCTCCGTGTCTAGTTGGCTCTCTCAAATTTCCTATGCTTGGCGGAGCTACATTGTGTGTGCACCAATGTCTCATTGCAAGTTGCCGCCCGAGCCATCCGTTTGGGCATGTCCGCCACGAGCATTCGGGCCTCGCAGGGTAGCTTCCGTGTCGGCATGTGAGTGGTTTCGGTTCAGCATGTCCCGGCAGGCCCCCTGCCTCTGCGCAGCCGACTGCAGGCGCTGCTGTCCCTTCAGTGGCTCGCACCAGCAGCAGCGTCCGCCTCGGTGCATTGCCTCGTTGCCTGTGCAGCAAACCAGATTCCTTTGGATACCAATGTCGTCGGATGCTCGTGATTGCTCTCCTCGGTATGCTTGATGCGGTGGTGGAAGCACACATGGGGGTCCATGATAGCCACCGAACAGTGGCCGTACGTGGCCGTCCGCTCCGATTGGCTATCGAGGACAAGCCCGGGCTCGCGGGTGCTGTGGATTTGAAGAAGGCTGGGGGTCTGCTTCCCCCTGCTCCTCTACTCGGTTGCGATTCAGCTACCTACGAATGAACAATGCCCCGCCTGCCAACGGCCCATCCTCTCATGCTTGGGAGGGCACCCCGGCAGTGCGGACGTTGTCGTGGATGTGCTACCTGGTTGATCCTACCAGTAGTCATATGCTTGTCTCAAAGATTAAGCCATGCATGTGCAAGTATAAACAATTTCAAACTGTGAAACTGCAAATGGCTCATTAAATCAGTTATAGTTTGTTTGATGGTACATGCTACTCAGATAACTGTAGTAATTCTAGAGCTAATACGTGCAACAAAACCCGACTTCTGGAAGGGATGCATTTATTAGATAAAAGGACGATGTGGGCTCGGCCTGCTGCTATGATGATTCATGATAACTCGACAGATCGCATGGTCCTGGTGTCGGTGACACATTATTCAAATTTCTGCCCTATCAACTTTCGATGGTAGGATAGAGGCCTACCATGGTGGTGACGGGTGACAGAGAATTAGGGTTCGATTCCAGAGAGGGAGCCTGAGAAATGGCTACCACATCCAAGGAAGGCAGCTGTCGGCGAAAAATTCTGGAAAAGCAAAGCAGATCCATGAATTCAGAGACAGAAGCCCGCAACTCATCGGATCCTCGAATCTAAGAAACTGAGGTTCGCGAATCTAAGAAACTGAGGCCGCGAATCTAAGAAAATGAGGTCCACGAACCAGGCAATGGAACAGGTTCGCGAATCTAAAGTTGAGATTCATGACACTACCCATAGCTTTCGGGTGGGAGTTTAATACAAAGTCACCTGACCCGAACAGAAGAATTGCCACCTCGGATCATGGGAATAACTGCCAAACGAATGCAGCGGCGTTATTTCGATCGTGGGAATAACCACCTGACGAATATGGCGGCACTTCTCGAGTAGTGGGAGCTAACGGTCGAGCAAATATGACGGGACGTTACTCCAAGCCCCTTATAAAAGGTGGGAAGCGAAAGAACGTGAAAAAAGGGAGGAAGGAGAGAGACAGAGACAGACGTCTTCTCCCAGAAATTACCCCTTGTGATCAAGAGCAAAGAGCCATTTTCCTTTCCTTTAGCAAACTAAGAGATATTGTACGGACTGTCAACGGAGAGCGGGATCATCCTCCATAGCTACCTAGAAACCCAGCCTTAAACAAAGAGAGAGAGCAATCTTCCTCATCTTTTGTAAACGGGAAACCGTTCAATTGTAACCCTTTTATTGAAAATACTTCGATATAAAAAGCGTGCAACTTTCATGGCAAATAAAAGATTGGCGACTCCGCTGGGGACTGCCATCACCTCCGGTGACTTGGTGGTGGCTCCATCCGACAGCATTCCAGTTGGCAGTATGGTCGACTCGCTCACCATTTCCGTCGACCAGCAAAGGTATGAAGAATTTCTTTCTTCAGGCTCCCAGAGCCCTACTTCCCTAAGGGGATACTATAAAATCTCCAATGGGTCAATTCCCAAGGAGGTGTCAATAGCCCAGTTGAGGGAATCAACGGACCAAGATAGTCCAAATCTCCTTCCTTGACAACGGGCTCTCTACCAGCCCCGATAAAGACTCTTGATTTATCAAGCAAAGTGGACCAAAGTCCCCGCTTCAACAAGGGGAAGCGACCACCGTCCGCTCCACAAAGCTGTCATGCAGAGAAGGAGATTCCTCCCACTCGTACAACGAAAAGAAACCTAAGGAGAAGCAAAGCTCGTGCCCTTCACAGGAACGCGCAACAAAAGAAAACTGCCAACTCATCTCGGCAGAAACCTACGATCCAAATATGGAAGCCTAAGGGTGAGGTTGGTCAAAACGCAGAAGGATTCACTCACGTTTCCTACAGGAAGCAGAGTAAACCCGTCAAAGTTGTCCATAATCAACGTGGAGCATACATTCGTGTCCCAAGGGAGAAGTCGGAAGAAGCTCGCAAACCTCAAATTCGCAGAAGGTGCATGCCTATCCGCGAGGCTGAAACTCCACCGTCCCTGAAGTTATCTCTCACAAATGAGCCCATCACAAAGGACTCCGGTGCAAGAGATCTTAGAGAACTTCTAAACAGAAGCAGAGAAGAATTTCATGTATCTCAATGCCACTGTGATTGACTGATCAATGCAGTACTGTCTCACTGTCATTGCTCAACTCATGCCCGATCCTCGGTGTTTTGTCGATTTTCGTCTTCATCAACATCGTCATCCCAATCGGCAAAAAGGAGACGACGTGGGATCTAGTTTATGAGCCGGAATAACCCGCAATGACCTCCAACATGATAAGCGTTGGAGAAAAGAAGAAGAAAAAGAACGCGAAGAAAACCTCCGAAGAAGAAGCTTCTGACCCAGAGCTCTCTTCGAGTTTGAAAGACCCATCTAACAAATTGCGAGGAGTTTTTCGGCACACTCGACTCAAAAGTGGGATGGCGATCCCTATGAATTATAGACAGATGGCGGGAATCTCATCTGATGAAGAAGATATAGCCAAGTCTGTTATGGCTGAATCACAGACGTCTGATTCATTCTTAGAAGACTCCGTCTCTGCATATATGACGCAGAAAAATGTCCCAGAAGAGTTCTTACGAAGAATGGAGGAACAAGATAGGCATATCCAGCAGCAGCAGAATGCCATCAGCGAGCTTAAAGATATGCTACAATTTCTGATGGAGTTAGAAAAAGCTAAACTGAAGAATACAGGAAACAAGACTGAAGAAGAAGGTCATGGTCCTCATAACAATCGAGAAGAAGAAGAACATCATAAAGATGATGACAACCGCTCCATGCACCAGGAGGGAAATGCAAATACTGTCTGGATGGAGAGCTTCCAGAACCAACTGAATGCTCTCATGCATAAGGGCAACCTACAAGAACTAGGTGTAGTAAGGCCATATCCCATGGAGTGGGAAACGGTGCCGTTCCCAGAAAGCTACAAACCGTTGAAGCTCAAATCTTTTGATGGTAGAGAATCGCCAAACCAACACCTCTACTATTTTAAGTCGCAAATAGGGCATTTATCCAGAAATGACCCTATTATTACAAGAGTATTTGTTAGTACCTTAACCGGGCTAGCTTTTGAATGGTTCCGGAGATTAGAACCGGGAACCATCACTTCCTGGAGCGACATGGAGAAAACCTTTCTCACTAGATTCTACGAAGATGATATGGAGGTGTCAATGCCGGCGCTTGTAGCCGCTAAACAGAAGAAAGGAGAGTCAGCCCGGGACTTCATAAAAAGGTTCCGGAATGATTCTCTCAGATGTCCACATGGGATGCCAGAAAAGACCCTGGTAGAAACCTGTCGACATAATTTATCAACCAAGGTTCTAGCCAGGATAGGGGCGGTGAAGTCCTCAACTTGGAAGGATCTCGCCCTACAAGCTGAAGAAGCGGAAGAAATTGCGCAAAGGCTTGAAGAAGAAGGAGGCGAGGAGAAACCAAAGCGAAGTGGTGATAATAGCTATAAGTCCGGACCTCGAGGGTATAAGGGAAAGGAAACAATGGTCATTGATGAGCCACAACCCGCGAAGACTCCCCCAAAACTTCACCCTCAGGCGCGAGTGTTACAAAAGCAATACTCCTTTAAGGATGAGCACACGAAACTATCTTCAACCTCCTCATGAGTAAGAAAATGCTGAAGTTGCTAGAGGCTAAACGTCCAGAGGAAGCTGGAAAAGTTAATGATCCTAACTATTATGTCTACCATAGGATCATTAACCACCCCACCCAAAACTGCTACATCCTTAAAGACAAAATTCAAGCCTTTATGGACGCTAATGTCATCAAGCTTCAAGAGCATCAGAAGAAGGTGACTGTGAACATGGTGACCGTCAAGTTCGGTAAAGAGCCTCACTGGATAGAGTCAACAGTTCAAGATGGAGTGCAACCCATCCATAAAGGCATGATGCAAGTCGTAAATTTTGATCCACACCAACAGCAAAAGAAAGGACTATTTCCTTTTGAAACTGATAGGGGAGAGATACTATAGGTACACCCTGATCTCCTAAATGATGAACAATGGAGTTCCAGTTCATCTGGGAAGAAACAAAGAGAGAGGGTCTTCACCTCTAATGTCGTTTCCATAATTCCCGAAGACGATGAGAACATTCCTGCTCTGACCGATTCGGAAAAAGAAATTGGAAATTCCTTGGTCGCCGACGTAGACCCCCTCCGCGGGGACCCGTTCGGGAAAAGATTACTTAAAGAATTACGGCCAAACAACGAGTTCTCAATCATCTCCAGAGAAAGTTAAGCAAAATGAGCTGAAGTTTGACAAAGCTCTAAGGAAGAAGGGAAAAGAACTTGCGGAAGACTCGCGAAAGTCATTCCAGTTCGACATCCTAACACAGTTGGCCAATATCCCTGCAAGGATAACCTTGTACGAACTCCTGAAGCTCTCCAAATATACTAGAGAAGCTTTAAGAGAAGCTCTGCAAGATTCGGAAGTGTTCTTGGCTCAAATACCAGAGATGATTGAAGAAAGAGAGTCTCTTTGCGCGACATGTCACCAGATCTCTAGTAAAAAGATCCCTTGCGTCACCTTCTCTCCGGAAGATATGCAAGTCAAAAGCAATAAGCATCATCGCCCTTTGTATTACAAGGGATATATAGGATCTACGGAGATTGATCGTATTCAAGTTGATCCAGGCTCGGCCTTGAGCATCATGCCACGAATGATGCTGTGATATCTTGGAGTACCGATGAACAGATTAGCCGCAACCAACACTACTATCTTCGGGTTCAATGCTAACGGTAGTAGACCCCTGGGTAAATAAAGCTCAAGTGTCAAATCGGCGACCTGAAGATGGAAGTCACATATTACGTGATAGATGCGGACACATCATACAATCTTCTATTGGGGAGACCCTAGATCCATCGCAATTTAATCGTGCCCTCCACGTTACACCAATGCATGAAGTATGTCGACGAAGACGCGAACGTAAAGACGCTCATTGCGGAAAAACAACCCTTTAAAGGAGTTGAAAACTACTTTACTGACGCATTGCTGTATCAAGATGCGTTTGGTATCGCAGATTTGCCCATTTTAGATGACTCTGATAGTGGCGAAGAGGCTGATGCAGAATCAGGAATCGAAGATTCAGAATCCGAGGATGTAATTTGGGATGGTGAGCCCATTGTGATAAGCCTCAAAGGCCTTGATGTAAATAACGCCGTTCACTCTGATGGTGAATGGGTGATAAATGAAAATCTGGAATTTTCTTATTCTTTTGGTGTTGATTCTGAGCCCTCAAGCACTAGCACAGATGCATTTAGCAACTGTGTAAAAGAGATATATTCTCTGACTTCCTTCTAAGCACCTAGCCGATCATCCTTATATGAATTAAGTGATGACGTTGAAAGTGCTGACCAAGCTATTTTTGAGGTCCCTCCTAAAAATGGAACCCAAAAGGCCATAATATTTGGAAAAGAAAGTCACGGGAACAAAGAGAAATGTTCAGATTCTGGGGAAGAACAGGGAAAACTCGAGTTCTTTCATTATGATGAAAATTCTTTGAGATAATAAAGAAAATGTGATACAATCTGGCCGAAGGCAAGGGGTTGAATTTCGGAAAAGGAAGGAAGACAATCCTTCAACCTTTTGTCCCCGAAGGAAAGACGCCAGACTATTAACAAAAAACCGGCAAGGGGTTAGGCTGCATCACCACTTCCGAGGCCTCCTCAAGCGACAAGGCTGAGGAAAGACAGTACGATCATTCATCAGAATCATCATGCTGGGATTCAGATGTCAGCACAGGTGCAATTTTTGACGAGGTATTTGCGAACATGGCTTCTGCAATCCACCAAGACAAAGATTTGAAGGAAACCTCACCAGTAAGAGTCGACCCTTGGGACAAACATCTTAATATGAAGTGGAAGATTCAGTTTGAACAGCGGGAGCCCTCAACTGAAGATAAAGTGATCCAAATCAGTATGGGAGATGAAAAGAATCCTAAACCCATATTTATAAGTGAGAACCTATCCTTGAAAGAATGGAAAGAATTGATATCCCTCGTTCGCGAATACATTGATATTTTCGCTTGGAGTTATGAGGAGATGCTAGGGTTGGATCTAAGCATGGCGGTTCACAAATTGAAGATCCGACCAGAAGCTAAGCCAATAAAGCAGCAACAACGAAGATTTCGCCCAGAGATCATGGAAGCTATAAAAGCTTAAATCAAAAAGTTGATCACGTCAGGCTTTATTCGCGAGGAACAACACCCTGATTGGGTCCCAAATATAGTTTCCGTGACCAAGAAAATGGAAAAATCCGAGTCTGTATAGACTTTAGGGATTTTAATGAGGCTTGCCCCAAAGACGAATTCCCATTACCCATCACTGATATCATGATAGATAATACTTGTGGGTATGAGTGCATGACGTTCATGGATGGATTCTCGGGATATAATCAAATAAAGATGTATCCTGATGATGAGAAGCATACGTCCTTCAGGATACCACTCGGAGTATACTGCTATACAGTCATGCCCTTTGGCCTAAAGAACACAGGTGCCACATATCAACGCGCCATGCATGCAATTTTTCAGGAGCACCTTCGGAAAATAGTGGAGTGCTACGTAGATGACCTAGCAATTAAAAGCAGAAATAAAGAAGATTACTTGAAAGATTTGAAGACAGTGTTTGACCTCATGCGGAAGCACCAGCTCAAGATGAATCCAGCTAAGTCTTTCCTGGGGGTTTCTAGTGGGAAATTCCTCAGCTTTGTCATAACTTCGAAGGGAATACATCTTGATCCAGATAAAGTCAAAGCTATCCAAGACATGCCATCTCCCCGTAACATCAAAGAGTTAAGAAGATTGCAAGGCAGGCTGGCGTACATTCGCAGATTTATATCAAATTTATCTGGAAAATGTCAACTTTTCACCAGATTGATGAGGAAAGGAGTGTCGTTCATCTGGGATGACGCATGCTAAAAGGCTTATGAAGAGATCAAACAATATCTCACGAAGCCACTAGTGCTCGTGTCCCCAGTTTCGGGAAGGCCCTTCCAGTTATATGTAAGGGCTAGGGATCATTCATTGGGCACTTTGCTAGCACAGAAGAATGAGTCAGGCCACGAGCAAGCCATTTACTACCTCAGCAGAATGATGATCGGGGCGGAACACCGGTATAATCCCGTGGAAAAAGAATATTTAGCGTTAGTGTTCGTAATACAGAAAATGCGAGATTACTTAGTTGGACAAACTATCCACGTTGTATCGAAAGTTAACCCTCTGAGAATATTAATGACTAAACCCGGGTCACTAAATTCAAGACTGTCCAATTGGGCTATTTTGCTATCACAATATGATATGCACTTTGTCCCACAAAAGTCTATCAAATGACAGGCCGTGGCCGACTTCTTGGCCGAACATCCAGTCCCAGTATCCTCAAGGTTATATGAACAAATCCAAGGAGAATTGGAGGAACGGGATTTAATTCCAGAAAAGGATGGTTTGAGAAGGTCTTCCGAATTGAATACGGTTTCGAAGGGTGTATGGCAACTTTTCTTTGATGGTGCCTCCCGAATGGGATCCAAAGGAAAGACAACAGTGGAGGTGGGAGCTGTTCTCGTCTCTTCTCGTAACCACATCATTCCTCAAGCTTACTCATTGATAAGCTCGTGCTCCAACAACGTCGCGGAAAACAATGCCCTCCTAATCGGCTTAAGAATAGCCAAACAACTGGGGGTTAAATATTTGGAGGCGTATGGGGACTCTCAACTCTTCGTAAACCAAATAAAAGGGGAGTACGAAGTCAAACATGAAGACCTCATACCGTATTACCATGCGGTGATCAAGGTTGCTAACGGTTTCACTGGTTTCTATATCAGCCACATAAAGCGCCATCTCAATAGTTATGCGGATTCGCTAGCTTCCTTGGCTGCTACATTAGCCTTGCCCAAGCATGCTAAAAGGCAAATTATGGTAAGCAGCAAGGAATTGTTCTGTTCAAAGGATGAGCTCAAAGAAGAAGCAAAAAAGCCACAAGAAAACGAAGTTGACGCTTGCGCGTCTAACCTAGAGCCAAGGGATTGGCATTTTCCTTATATAGACTATGTCCTCTATGGGATATTACTTTAAAGTTCAAAAGAAGCCAAAGCCATTCAGAGAAGGGCCATCCGGTTTTACTACAACGCGGAACTCCAGACGTTGTACAAAAAATCCTACGACGTAGTTTTACTTCACTGCCTTTTTAACCACGAAGCTCAAAAAGTACTTGAAGAAGCTCACACTGGCATCTGCGGCACACATCAGCCAGGACCGAAACTTTGGAATAGAATCCGAAGGATGGTTTATTATTGGGCTAAGATGATGATAGAAGCAGTCAACTACAAAAAGAAGTGTAGGGCCTGCCAAATACATGCAGAATTTATACATCAAGCTCCAGAATATCTCCACCCGACGGCTACATTATGGCCGTTTGAGCAATGGGGTATGGATATCATAGGGCTAATTTCTCCGCCATCAACGAGAGGACACCGGTTCATTTTGGCCATAACTGATTACTTTTCAAAGTGGACTGAGGCCATCTCCCTGACCGAAGTAAAGTCGTCAGATGTTATCAAGTTTATCAATCACCATGTGCTTTATCGCTTCGTGGTGCCTAGATGGATAATTCACGACAACGGACCTCAGTTCGTAAGCCAAGTGTATTCTAGATTCTGCAACAAATACAGGATTGAAGATGTGGCTTCATCGCCATACTACCCTGCAGCCAATGGTCTAGCAGAAACCTTTAATAAGACCATTATAAAACTTCTTAAGAAGTTTGTGTCATCCAATCAACGGAATTGGGACGAAAAGCTCGAAGAGTGTCTGTGGGCATACCGAACCACAGTCCGAACTCCCACCAATGCCACTCCGTTCTCCTTGGTATATGGATCAGAAGCGGTCTTGCCTTTGGAGATCCAAATCCCTTCATTACGAGTCGCGTTAACAACAAGGATGACAGAAGAAGAAAAGCATCAGTAAAGACTCCAAGAATTAAAAGCCTTGGATGACAAACGCTTAGAAGCTCAACAGAGTATTGAGCTATACTAGGCACGGATCTCCAGAACCTTTAACAAAAAGGCTAAACAAAGGACTTTTAGGAAAGGTGATCTGGTCCTGTCAGTTAGAAGACCAATCATAACAAGCCAGAAGCCTAGGGAAAAATTCCAGCCAAAATGGGTGGGACCCTTTGTCATTGATACGGTCTACTCCAACGGGGCATATCGGTTGACAAAGCCTAATGGTGACAAGATCCTAATGCCAATCAATAGCAAGTTCTTGAAGAAATATTATCCTTAGCAAAATTGTAGAACACCAGTTATAATACGGCCAGGGCAGTTCTATGCTAGCCATGAGCAAATAGTTTCTCTGTAATCAGAACTTCGTTAATGAAAGTTCTTGGTTCCGGACTAAGAAGCCTTTAGTTCACGAATCAGATTTTTCTTCATATCAAAATTTGCCAAGTTAAAAATTATCTCTGGCGAATCAGATTTTTCATTTTCCAAAAATTGCCAAGTTAAAATTACCTCTGGCGAACCAGATTTCTTCATATCAAAATTTGCCAAGTTAAAAATTACCTCTGGCGAATCAGATTTTTCTTCATATCAAATTTGCCAAGTTAAAAATTACCTCTGGCGAATCAAATTTTTCTTCATATCAAAATTGCCAAGTTAAAAATTATCTCTGGCGAACCAGATTTTCTTTTATCAAATTTGCCAAGTTAAAAAAATTATCTCTGGCGAACCAGATTTCCTTGCCCATCAAATTTGCCAAGTCAATAACACATTTGGCGAATCAAGTTCATCAACATGGAGTTCTTTCATTCATAGTAGTTTTGGATACTTAGAAAATTGTGATTCATTTCAAAATTATCAAGTTAACAGTTACCTCTGGTAATCAACATCAGAATCATCGTTTAGATACTCTCAGTTACGTAAAAAGAAAAGAACTTCTTTATTCATCATCGGAGCAAAATTACAGAAAATTCTCTAAGTGCTATATAGCCAATAAGAGTAAATACAAATAAAAAAAGAGGAAACTTGCTTCTGTAACCGTCTCTTTCGGCATGGTTCAGATCAAAAAGTTTGCTTCTGTAGGACTTTCTTCTGGAATGACAGACTTGCTTCTGTAACCGCCTCTTTCGGCATGGTTCAGATCAAACAGTTTACTTCCTGGCCTCCACTTCCAATTTGCTTTTGAAGCCTCCTTTTTTTAGGATGGCTTAAAAAGCATAATCTTGTTTCTTCTTTTCGACCACAGTCAGGAACCTCCTGGTTGGTTCTCCAAGGGATGATGCCAGTAAATTGATTAGTTCAAAACTGGGCATACCGAATGCAAATCCCAGCTATATAGCTGACGGGTTACGCAAATTCAAGGTCCTGGTCATTAGTACCCCAACCTTGTGGGATACCAGGAAAGAAGAAAAACAAGGTCCCAGACCCGAAATCTTTTCTCTCATGAACGATACATGAGACCTTCCAAGCCCCTTGAGGCATTGGAAGCAATTACGAGCCCATTGGGTCTGGGCCATTGCCTGCAGCCGAAATAAATCCTTGTTAAAAGGGAAGAAAAAGAAGGAAGAGGAGGGTATGAATCAGAAGAAGAGGTAAACCTTAATTAAGGAAAATGACTACACTCAGAAGGACCTTATCGGTGAGACACCCCGCTAGATTGATGCAGTCTGGAGGTCTTGTGACATGCCAACTCTTATCCATCACTTCGGTTGAAGAAGAAGAAAACATGGCCGTGCTGGTAGATCTACTACAAAAGAGAGAAAGAGAAGAGAGTCAAGAAGAAATTTTCTCACGGCTGAATGATCCTTCATTGAAGAGAGCATGTGTCTTATATAGGCGAGTTGCTAACTATGATCTCCAGTTTA
Source organism: Dracaena cambodiana (assembly GCA_036321105.1). NCBI lineage: Eukaryota > Viridiplantae > Streptophyta > Magnoliopsida > Asparagales > Asparagaceae > Dracaena > Dracaena cambodiana. The sequence goes on from JAYEPQ010000018.1 coordinate 23,445,417, forward strand.
GAAGAGATATGACCGAGATTTTCGGTCAAGATTTTCAGTTTAGATCTCAACAGAATTTATTGCTGTTGCATGGGACGCTTAGATATCACAACCCGGAGATCTCGTCATTAATAGAGACATGCAACTCTTGGAATTCTATGCCCAAACGGCTGCATCACATGGCTCATAGAAGTCTCTACGAAGTTTAAAAAAATCTACGGTCTATTCTGCGAACTTCCAGAAGAAGCATCGCAGACCAGTGTTCCGGAACCCGGGTCGCGGGTTAGATATGGATAGTGTAAATCCGCGAACCCTAAAATTCACGTGACTTAAGAAAGTTGCGTAACAGATATACAGATACTAGAGTTTTACGATGGTTCGCAAACTTCAGACAAAAGATGGCAAGTTCGTTATAAATCTCTGAAGAATAACTGCAGAATCATACCTCGGAAGGCAAAATTGAGGTTCTCCATAAACAACAAGAGAACTATTACAAGAAAAAAAGGAGGAATCTAAAACAGTGTATACAATAGCTTTACAATTCAATGGTTCAAAAGGGCCTTTATTTTCCCCTCCGCATCGTCAATGTCTTGTTGAAGGGCTTCATAAGCTTGAACAGTGGCCTGACGATGTAATTCCTCGTCACTGGCGATAACATTCTACGCTGCAGCAGCCTCCAGTGTAGCCAATTCAGCCTGTACCACCTGGAGATCTTTGGTTGTATTGTCCTGCTGGTGCGATAAGTCGACGAGGTTCCTCATTGTATCATCGCGCTCCTTGGTTATTTTGGCTAAGAAAGCTTGAGCCTTGGCGATGGTCTCTTGAGCCTTAGTAATAGCTTGGTCATGGCTCTTGACAATTGAAGCAGCGACCTCCACTTGAAGAACCAGAGATTTGCGATTTGATTGACATTGTTCTAAAGAGGCCCTACAAATAGTTGCCTTCTCTTGAATCTCCTTCTGAGACTTAAGCAATTCCTCTTTCAGCTTTTGGAAAATGATTTTCACTGTCTCAGATTTATCAGCACTTCTGGCTTTCGACAGAGATTCAGCATGCCTTTGAAGCTGAGCTATCATAAGCCTAAAAGGAGAAGCTCTTTCCTCCCCACCAATGCTAACAATACCAGTTAGGTAAATATTGAGAACATTGGCGATTGAAGCAAAAGGAACCCCCTTTAGTATCTTATCGATACAGCGGTCCAGAAAGTGAAGGAAAGTCTCCACTGTGTCCTTCAGCAAGTCACTCTCAAGCATGTCAATCTCTGCATGAGAAGGAATAATACTAGATGAGGCAGAAGCGGGTTGATCCGCAACAGGAGGAATGGCACCTCTGGAGGTCTCCGTGGAGCTACTAATCATAGCCTCCTGAACTATAACATCAGTTGGAGCAGCCATGACCAAGGTCGTAGGCATAGCAGCCTCGGGAATCACTACTTCTGAAGTATCAACCGCAGAGGTAGTAACTTTGGTCGCTTCACCAGTTTCAGCTCCCGCGATGGTATTGTCTGGTGAAGTCACCTTCGCGCCCATGCACTCTAGGTCTGGAGTCAAAACTGGAGCTAGCAAAAAGAAAAGAAGGAAATTGACAGTTAAGTATTACAATATCGTTTGATAAAATAGCATAATTGCTGAAGAAAGAGGATGAAGACCTGAAGGTTGGACGCTGGATTCTCCAAGTCCATACACCTCAGGACCAAATACTTCAGGCCTGTATACTTCGGCCCGAACCTCCTCGCTCAAAAAGACATATTTATCATGATCTGAAGGAGGAGTAGAAGAGCGAAAACTGTCACTGCTGGCGTTAACATCATCGCCCCATTCATCTTGGTCATCAGAAGGAAGTGCTGCTTTTGGGGGATCTAATGCGTGAGTCTCCCCAATGATTTGCACTTCATCATCGACAGTGTCTTGAGCAACGGGAGCTACAGGATCCCCTTGTAAGGCCGAAGAAACATTGACTTCAACATTGGCCTGGCCAATAGGAAAGGTAGAATCCTTTTGAATAATGGGAGCAGGGTCATTGCAAAGAACAGGTCCTTGACTCCGACGCCTCTTAAAGGAACGGAGGGTTAAAGATGAGTCATCCTCATCCTCCTCAGGTTCCTCAATGAGGGACTCAAAAACCATAAGAGACGTTGTAGTGTCAGTTCCAGACGGGGTGCTCTGCGACTCAAATCCCTGAGGAATGGTAGGCAAGTCGCTAAGACGCCTTAGCCTCTTTCGTTTATGTAAAGACTTCTCAGGAGAAGACTGCTGTGGAGGAGAAGTTTCCTCGACGTCGGATCAGGAGAAGCATCAAGGAAGGCAGCCTGAACCGGTGCGTTAGTGTCCTCTTCCCTTTATTCCGATTCGTTGGATGTGCTGTCCCCCCTGAAGTCCTCCATCCCTGCCACCTTTGTGCTGCCGGCCCTCTTTTTCTGGGCATACCAGGATCTGATCTCCAGCAGACTGGTATGATGTATATTGAAATTTTGAGGAGCAGAGTTAGCATCTGCAAACCATTTACAGAAGAAGAAACTCATGCTCGAGTTAGGGGTCATAAGCGGAAGATCAAATTTGGCTTGAGTTCCACCTACGATGAAGTGAAACCAAGCTTGAGCTCCCTCAAGAACATTCCCAACAAAGCTTAACTCTCTATTGGGGTTGCCAATGTAAAGTTGATCATACCCAAACTGTCGGGCAAAACGACTTGGGTAGTAAGGTTCTATATAGCAGAGGTTTCCTAAACGGAGGACCAAATGTCCTGGGCGGATGTTTATCAACCACCAAAAATATCCTGAGGATAGGGTGGTAAAATTATCAGCGCCAATAGTGTCCGTGAATTCTTCTCCGTATCCAACATTCGGGAAGTATGGGAAACATCTGAACAACTCAAAAGTTGAGAAATGACGAAGGTTTTACGGATCGCGGCCATGTAGCCTCCCTTCCACTGCGACCTCTCATAGTGCTGCACTTTGGGAGCACTTAAATCAACTTTGAGTCTGCAGGACTCATCAAAATAGGGCAATGTAGAACCAACCAAGCCATCAAATAAGTATAAGGGAGTTCTACACGCGGATTAGGAGTCTTGATGACAGGGTCTCCTTTCTTCCTCGGCTCCTTCTTCACATTGCAGAATTTATCAGATAGTCTTCTCAATCCACTTTGGATACTGCAGACCATAGCAGGCAACAAACTGAGCCGCCTACCCAACACCAGTAGAACGGCTGGGTATACGGCCCCAAGGGGTATGTTTTCCTGCGAAGGAATAACACACTTTTTCAACCAAACCAGCAAGTAACCCGCCAAGAAGGCAGGGTCAGATAAGGGTTGAAGGGCCTGATAATGGAAACTCTCCAAGGATGTCCCAGCTTTGAAAACGTCCTCGTCAGCTTTGTCAACATAAGCATCTGTCCCGAAACTTGCAATTCTTCTCTCAACCTCCTTTTCAGAAACTGGAGGAAGGCGAATGAAGTTCGGATTACTCCTAGAAAAATTAGGCAGGAGATATTGCAGCCACTTCTTTGGCTTCAAACTACGGGTGCCCGATGTGTGGGTGCATATATGATAATGGCAGAGCAATTCCCAGTAAGTATCATAAGCCAAAGGATCCTGAGTCTTCAGCAAATGGAGTTCTTCTCCGGTAGGGACATACTCTTCATACGGGATGTCTCCCATGGGCAAGCCCGAGAGACCTCATGCATCTCATGGAGGGCGAAACCCAATTCGCCTCGAGGGAAAAAGATGGTACAAGTATCATGATTGTACAATTCTAATAAAGCAAAGAAATGGAATCTGCTGGCGGGAATGTCATGCTGAACAGCCCTGATGTCACGATACAGCCCCACATGATGAAGCTGATCTCTAAATGATCGTAGAAAGAAGTCAGTCAAGACCGCCCACTCTCCTTTTGAAGAATAGTGAACCCATCCAGGAGGATGAAAATCCTGAACAGGAAACTCTCTTTGTGCATTGGTAAAACGGTACAGGAAAGTCTGCGCGATTATAGGAACCTCGTCTCTGGGGAGATTGTGTTTAAGCAATCCCGGCAGCAATCCACGAAAGCTCTTTCCAGTACCATGAGGAAAAGCACCTTGAGCGTTGAAGCCCCCCAACAAGATACCGTCTTGTGGCCTGTTTATGTGCCAGTCCATTCGCCTAGGCACAGAAAGGGACTGAAAGAATAAGAATGGAAAAGATCTCTCTATATTGGGGAGAAACAAGTGGTGACCTTCAACTTGGCGAAGCCACTTATAATCGCCATCTTCCAAACCACTATCGGGCATTGAAATATGGTCCCCAAACAAGAAGACAGGTTTGAGCAATGGAGACCGATTATCTCATTCGAAAGATACATTGGTCATCAACTCTCGCAATGTTGAGCGAGAAGGGTGGAGAATCTTGTCTGCTCTCTCTTGGTTATCTGAGGTTGTACAATGGGGAAAGACATGACCAAATCTGAACTCTTTCTTCCCATCATAGCCGTCAGAATATCCGAAATAATAATCATTTAGCCAAGGATTCAAGGTGTAATCAACTGCAAAAGACATTCAGATTCAGAGATAAGAAGATAGAAAAATAAGAGAAGGGACTACCATCCGAGTTTTTTTTTTTACTTATCTCCGATCAAGGGTTCCTGCCGAACCACTATCAAACTAGAAGTTGCTCGAGAATCTTGACGACCACTGGCAGCAGCATCAGAAGAAGAAGCTTTCTTTGGCATCTTTTACTGAGGGAGAAAATCCTTCGCACAGAAAATCAAAAGCTATTGGAGCTTGAAGATGAGAGTCTGAGGAGTCCAAATGAGAACTCAGATTTCAAATTTTTTGAGATAAGGGCAACCTCTCTCGTAAAGTGGAGGTTATATGGCCGATGATTTGAAGGCCGAGATCTCTAGACAGACGTGATATCTGGCTCGAATCTCGTGAATACCTTTTCATTTAATGCAACTCAGAGAAACGTCTCAATTCTGACGCTGCAGAAAAACAACTGCCTGCCAGCCTTCCCGTAAAAGTTCGCGACCCTAATACAGAGTTGGTTTCTCATCAAAAAGCGAGTTCGCAACCCTAATACAGAGCCAGTTTCTTCTCAAAAAGTGAAGGTTCACGACTTTAGTGCAGAGTCACGCCCCTTCCAAAGACAGTTTGTGGCCCTAATACAGAGTCGTTTGCTGCTGTCAAGATGAAGAGCGCCCCCCTAATACAGAGACGGTTTCCTTCCAGAGACAATTTACGACCCTAATACAGAGTCATTTTCTACTCCAAGAGGAAGGCTCGCACCACTAATACAGAAACGTGTTCTTTCCGAAGATAGTCTGCGACCCTAATACAGAGTCGTCTCCTATTCAAAGATGGAAAGCTAGCGCCCCTAATACAGAGACGTGTTCCTTCCAAAACAGAAGTTCGCGACCCTAATACAGAGTCATCTCCCACTCAGAGATGAAGAAGTCGCACCCCTAATACAGAGACGTGTCCCTTCAAGATAAAGAAGCAGTAGTGGATGGGGGTTTTGTATCCAAAGTATTCCTAATACAGAGTCAAAGACTTCAAACAGATGCAACGGAAGTTCTAATACAGAAGTTTATATCCAAAGTATTCCGAAACTCCTCAAAGAATCTTGAGAGTTTTGGAAACTTTGGAGGGGGTTTTGTCAGCAAAAAATTCTGGAAAAGCAAAGCATATCCATGAATTCAGAGACAGAAGCCCGCAACTCATCGGATCCGCAAATCTAAGAAACTGAGGTCCGCGAATCTAAGAAACTAAGGTCCGCGAATCTAAGAAAATGAGGTCCGCGATCCAGGCGATGGAACAGGTTCGCGAATCTAAAGTTGAGATTTACGACACTACCCATAGCTTTCGGGTCGGGGTTTAATACAAAGTTACCCGACCCGAACAGAAGAATTGCCACCTCGGATCGGGGGAATAACTGCCAAATGAATGCAACGGCGTTATTTCGATCGTAGGAATAACCACCTGACGAATATGGCAGCACTTCTCGAGTAGTGGGAGCTAACGGTCGAGCAAATATGGCGGGACGTTACTCCAACCCCCCTATAAAGGGCGGGAAGCGAAAGAACGAGAAAAAAAGGAGGAAGGAGAGAGACAGAGACAGACGTCTTCTCCCAGAAATTACCCCTTATGATCAAGAGCAAAGAGCCCTTTTTCTTTCCTTTAGCCAACTGAGAGATATTGTACGGAGTGTCAACGGAGAGCAGGATCGTCCTCCATAGCTACCTAGAAACCCAGCTTTAAACAAAAAGGGAGAGCAATCTTCCTCATCTTCTATAAACAGGAAACTGTTCAATTGTAACCCTTTTATTGAAAATACTTCGATATAAAGAGCGTGCAACTTTCATGGCGAATAGCAGCAGGCACGCAAATTACCCAATCCTGACACGGGAAGGTAGTGACAATAAATAACAATACCAGGATCTTACGAGTCTGGTAGTTGGAGTGAGTACAATCTAAATCTTTTAACGAGGATCCATTGGAGGGCAAGTCTAGTGCCAGCAGTCGCGGTAATTCCAGCTCCAATCGCGTATATTTAAGTTGTTGCAGTTAAAAAGCTCATAGTTGGACCTTGGGCTGGGCCGGTAGGTCCGCCTTCTGATGTGCACCGGCCGTCCCGTCCCTTCTGCCTGTGATGCATTTCTGGCCTTAACTGGCTGGGTCGTGCCTCGGCACTGTTACTTTGAAGAAATTTGAGTGCTCAAAGCAAGCCTACGCTCTGTATACATTAGTATGGGATAACATCATAGGATTTTGGTCCTATTCTGTTGGCTTTCGGGATCGGAGTAATGATTAAGAAGGATAGTCGAGGGCATTCGTATTTCATAGTCAGAGGTTTAATTCATGGGTTTATGAAAGACGAACAACTACGAAAGCATTTGCCAAGGATGTTTTCATTAATCAAGAACGAAAGTTGGGGGGTCGAAGACGATCAGATACCATCCTAGTCTCAACCATAAATGATGCCGACAAGGGATCGGCGGATGTTGCTTTGAGGACTCCGTCAGCACCTTATGAGAAATCAAAGTTTTTGGGTTCCGGGGGGAGTATGTCGCAAGGCTGAAACTTAAAGGAATTGACGGAAGAGCACCACCAGGAGTGGAGCCTACGGCTTAATTTGACTTAACACGGCGAAACTTACCAGGTCCAGACATAGTAAGTATTGATAGACTGAGAGCTCTTTCTTGATTCTATGGGTGGTGGTGCATGGCCGTTCTTAGTTGGTGGAACGATTTGTCTGGTTAATTCCATTAACAAACGAGACTCGTCCTGCTAACTAGCTATGCGGAGGCATCCTCCGCGGCTAGCTTCTTAGAGGGACTATGGCCGCTTATTTACGCCACGGAAGTTTGAGGCAATAACAGGTCTGTGATGCCCTTAGATGTTCTGGGCCGCAAGCGCACTACACTGATGTATTCAACGAGTCTATAGCCTTGGCCTACCGGTCGGGTAATCTTCAAAAATTTCATCATGATGGGGATAGATCATTGCAATTGTTGGTCTTCAACGAGGAATTCCTAGTAAGCACGAGTCATCAGCTCGCGCTGACTACGTCCATGCCCTTTGTACACACCGCCCATCGCTCCTACCGATTGAATGGTCCGGTGAAGTGTTTGGATCGCGGCGTTGAGGGCGGTTCGCTGCCTGTGACGTCTTGAGAAGTCCATTGAACCTTATCATTTGAGGAAGGAGAAGTCGTAACAAGGTTTCCGTAGGTGAACCTGCGGAAGGATCATTGTCGAGGCCCGAACGGACAATAGCAAACCCGTCAATGCTCTCGCAGGGGCGGAGGGATGGGGACATTTGCTCGCCTGACCCTGCCACCCCAAGGCACCCATGGCCGCCCCTGTCCTGCCTCGTTGCGGGACAAGCACTGGGAACAATACCTGGCGCGGTGGGCGCCAAGGAACATTCATAGTCGGAGAGCATCACAAGCCGGTTCTGGTGTGCGGTGCGATCCTTCCATACAAGTCACACTTTTACAACTCTCGGCAGTAGATATCTTAGCTCTCGCATCGTTGAAGAACGTAGCGAAATGCAATACTTGGGGTGAATGGCATAATCCCATAAACCATTGAGTCTTTGAACGCTAGTTGCGCACGAGGCTATCCGGCCGAGGGCACGCCTGCCTGGGCATCACGCCTCGCCTCGCTCCGCGCACCCTGAGCCACCCTTCGAGAAGGTGTGGTGGCGGGCGCGAATGCGGAGATTGGCCCCCCATGCCTTGTGGCACGATGGGCCGAGGTGTAGGCCGCCAGCCGGCAACGGATGTGGCAAGTGGTGGACGGACATGTACGGCATCGGATGCTGCCTCCGCCCCCGGCTGCAGCGGTGCATGCAAGGAACCCACGCTGTCGGGTGCGCTCATATGCAGCCCTCGGAACTTGACCCCAGGTCAGGCGGGGCCACCCACTGAGCTTAAGCATATCAATAAACAGAGGAGAAGAAACTTACGAGGATTCCCCTAGTAACAGCGAACGAACTTGGAAGAGCCCAGCTTGGGAATCGGGCAGCCGCTTTGCCCGAATTGTAATCTAGAGAAGCATCCTCAGCGACGGACCGGGCCCAAGTCCTCTTGAAGGGATGCCTAGGAGGGTGAGAGCCCCATCTGGCCCGGACCCTGCCGCACCACGAGGTGCTGTCGGTGAGTCGGGTTGTTTGGGAATGCAGCCCCAATCGGGCGGTAAATTCTGTCCAAGGCTAAATAGTGGCAAGAGACCGATAGCGAACAAGTACTGCGAGGTAAAGATGAAAAGGACTTTGAAAAGAGAGTCAAAGAGTGCTTGAAATTGTCAGGCGGGAGGGAAGCAGATGGGGCCTGGCGATGCGTGCCGGCCGGATGCGGAATAGCCCATGCGGGGTTGGTCCATCGCTCGGCTTGGCGCGCGGACTGCTGCGGGCTGCGCCGGCGGCCCAAGCCCGGGTGGATGACCCCACCCGCGGAAACGCTGTCGACGCGGCCAAGGAAGCAGCATGCGCCACCTCGGCATGCCCCATCGGGGGCACCTGCACGCTCCAGGCACCGGCATGTGGGCTCCCCATTCGACCTATCTTGAAACACGGACCAAGGAGTCTGACATGCGTGCGAGCCGACGGGCATGAAAACCCAAAAGGCGCAAGGAAGCTGATGGACGGAATCCCCCTTGCGGGGTGCATTGCTGACCAACCCCGATCTTCTGTGAAGGGTTCGAGTGGGAGCATGCCTGTCGGGACCCAAAGATGGTGAACTATTCTTGAGCGGGGTGAAGCCAGAGGAAACTCTGGTGGAGGCCCACAGCAATACTGACGTGCAAATCGTTTGTCTGACTTGGGTATGGGGCGAAAGACTAATCGAACTATCTAGTAGTTGGTTCCCTCCAAAGTTTCTCTCAGGATAGATGGAGCCCGCATGCTAGTTCTATCGGGTAAAGCCAATGATTAGAGGCATCGGGGGCGCAACGCCCTTGACCTATTATCAAACTTTAAATAGGTAGGACAGCATGGCTGCTTTGATGAGCTGCGCCACGGAATCGAGAGCTCCAAGTGGGCCATTTTTGGTAAGCAAAACTAGTGATGCGGGATGAACCGAAAGTCAGGTTACGGTGCCCAACTTCGCCCTAACCTAAAATCCACAAAGGGTGTTGGTTGATTAAGACAACAGGACGGTGGTCATGGAAGTCGAAATCCGCTAAGGAGTGTGTAACAACTCACCTGCCGAATCAACTAGCCCCGAAAATGGATGGCGCTTAAGCACGCGACCCACACCCGGCCATCAGGGTGATCATCATGCCCCGATGAGTTGGAGGGCGCCGCGGCCGTCGCAAAACCCAGGGTGCAAGCCTGGACAGAGTGGCCGTCGATGCGGATCTTGGTGGTAGTAGCAAATATTCAAATGAGAACTTTGAAGGCCGGAGAGGGGAAAGGTTCCATGTGAACGACACTTGCACATGGGTTAGCCGATCCTAAGGGACGGGGGAAGCCCGTCTGATAGCGCATCACCACGCGAGCTCCAGAAGGGAATCGTGTTAAAATTTTCGAGCCGGGACATGGCGGCAGACTTAGTGCCAGAGGTAGGGAATCGTGTTAAAATTTTCGAAAGGGAGTTTGGAGACACCGGTGGGGGCCTCGAAAACAGTTATCTTCTCTGCTTAACAGCCCACCCACCCTGGAAATAGCTCAGCCGGAAGTAGGGTCCAGTGGCTGGAAGAGCACCGCACATCGCCCGGTGTCCGGTGCACCCCCGGCAGCCCCTAAAAATTCGATGGACTTAGTGCCGCCCACACTCGGTCGTACTCATAACGGCATCAATCTCCAAGGTAAATAGCCTCTGGCCAATGGAACAAGGTAGGCAAGGAAAATCGGCAAAACGTATACGTAACTTCGGGAAAAGGATTGGCTCTGAGGGTTGGGCACGGGGATCCCAGCCTCGAACCCATTGGCTGTCGTGGCAAGAGCGGGTCGTCACATGCCGGACGGGGGATGAACTGGGAATGGCTCTCCCATGAGGGAGGGCCTCCCCAGTCATCGAACAGCCGACTCAGAAAGTGATGAAATTCAACAATCCTCTTCATCGCGAGTAAACGGCGAGAGTAACTATGACTCTCTTAAAGTAGCCAAATGCCTCTTCATCTAATTAGTGACACACATGAATGGATTAACGAGATTCCCACTGTCCCTGTCTACAATCCAGCGAACCATAGCCAAGGGAACAGGCTTGGCAGAATCAGTGGGGGTAAGAAGACCCTATTGAGCTTGACTCTAGTCCGACTTTGTGAAATGACTTGAGAGGTGTAGGATAACTGGGAGCCGGTTCGCCAGGCGAAAGTGAAATGCGACTACTTTTAATGTTATTTTACTTATTCCGTGAGATGGAGGTGGGGCCCAGCCCCTCTTTTTGGCTCCAAGGACGCTCTACGTGGGCCGATCCGGGCGGAAGACATTGTCAGGTGGGGAGTTTGGCTGGGGAGGTACATCTTTTAAAAGATAATGCAGGTGTTCTAAGATGAGCTCAACAAGAACAGAAATCTTGTGTTGAACAAAAGGGTAAAAGCTCGTTTGATTCTGATTTCCAGTACGAATACGAACCATGAAAGCGTGGCCTATCTATCCTTTAGACCTTTAGAATTTGAAGCTAGAGGTGTCAAAAAAGTTACCATAGGGATAATTGGCTTTTGGCAGGCAAGCGTTCATAGCGCGTTGCTTTTTGATCCTTCGATGTCGGCTCTTCCTATCATGGTGAAGCAGAATTCAACACCAATAGGGAACGTATGCTAGGTTTAGACTGTCGTGAGACAGTTTAGTTTTACCCTACTGATGACCGCGCCGCGATAGTAATTCAACCTAGTACGAGAGGAACCGTTGATCAAAACAATCGGTCATTGCGCTTGGTTGAAAAGCCACTGGCACGAAGCTACCATGTGCCGGATTATGATTGAATGCCTCTAAGTCAGAATCTAGGCTAGAGAAGCAGCACCAGCGCCCATTGACTACCTCTCGACCCATAGTAGGGGCGCTTGCGCCCCCATGGGCACAAGTCAAAGGCCACGGCCTGCACGGCGGACACGCTGCCGGGCCCCCTTGGAGCGAATTTCCAAATGCTCGACGGGCTGAATCCTTTTGCAGACGACTTAAATATGTGACAGGGCATTGTAAGTGGTGGAGTGACCTTGCTGCCACAATCCACTAAGATCCAGCCCCTCCTCGCACAGATTCGTCCCTCTCCTAGCGCATCCCCTCTGCAGCACGAGAGCCCCGAGGGGTTGCACAAAAAACTAGGACGGATTTTGTTTCACAAAAAACCCATGCCATGCACGTTCAGGTGGACGAACAATTCGATTCGGGGCGGATGGCCATGCCCATACACTGTAACGTGCAGGTTCGGGCATACGGACAGTTCGGTTAGGGGCAGATGGCCATGCTTGTGCACCGTACCGTGCGGGTTCCGACGGACGGACGGTCCTGCTGGAGGTAGATGCCACGGCTAGGACTGCCCACACATAGTGCCATGCGGGTTCGGGCGGATGGATGGTCCCGTTCGGGGTGGTCGGAACTGCCCGCGCACTGTGTCGTGTATGATCAGGTGGACGGACGGTCAGATTCAGGGCGGTTGAGGTTGCCCGCGCACCATGCCTTATTGTTTCAAGCGACGGACGAACGGGTTCGGAGGTGACCGGGTCTGCCGGCGCACCGTGCCGTGCATGTTCGGGCGGACGGTCGGTTCGGTTTGCGGCAGATGGCCATGCCCGCGCACCATGTCGTGCAAGTTCAGGCACACGAACGGTCTGGTTAGGGGCAGATGGCTCTGCCGGGACTGCTCACGTACAGTGCCGTGCGAGTTTGAGCATGCGGACGGTCAGGTTCAGAGATGATGGCACGGCCATGTCTACCTGCACACTGTTCCGTGCGAGTTCAGGCAGACCGACGGCCCGGTTCGGGGAGGATGGCATGGACAGTACTGCCCTCTCACCATGTCGTGCTGTATGGACACACCGACGGTCAGGTTCGGGGCGGATGGGTCAATCGGGACTGCCCACGTACCGTGCTATGCCAGTTCGGACGGACGGACAGTCCGGTTTGGGACGAACAGGACTGCCCGCACACCGTGCCATGCTGGTTCGTGCAGGCGGATGGTCCGGTTCAGGGCGGGACTGCCCGTGCATAGTGCCATGCAGATTCGAGCGGACGGCTGGTCTGGTTCAGGGCGGATGGCATGGCAGGGATTGTACTTGCATTGTGCGTGTGGGTTCGGTCGGACGGACAGTCTTGTTCGGGGTGGATGTTACGGCATGGACTGCCCGTGCGCTGTGCCATGCGGGTTCAAGCGCACGGACGATCGGTTCGGGGCGGTCGGGATGGCCCGCGCGCTGTGCCTTGCGAGTTTGGGCAGTCAGACGGTCCGGTTCGAGGCGGTTGTGACTGCCCGTGCACCGTGCCTTGTGGGTTCAGGCGGATGGACTGGCCAGTTGGGGGCGGATGGCATGGTCGGGTCTGCCCACGCACCGTGCCTTGCTGGATGAGGCCGACGGACGGTCCGATTTGGGGTGATCGAGACTACCCGCACACAGTGCCTTGCGCGTTAGGGCAGGCGGATGGTCCGGTTCATGGCGAATGGCACTGCCCACACACATTACCGTGCGGGTTCGGGATTACGGATGGTACGGTTTGCGGTGGTCAGGACTGTCGTGCAACGTGCCTTGGGGTTCGGGCAGGCGGATGGACGGACCGATTCAGTGCAGATGGCATGGCCGGGGTGACCCACGCACTGTGCCTTGCGCGTTCGGGCAGGCAGACGGTCTGCATCGGGATGGTCAGAACTGCCCTCGCACCTTGGCTTGCATGTTCGGGCGGGCGGACAGTCCAATCCGGGGCGGATGGGACTACCTGCACACCGGCCTTGCGGGTTCGGGTGGGCGGACGGACCGGTTCGGGGAGAATGGCATGGCCATGGCTGCCCGCACACTGTGCCGTGCAGGATTCAACGGGCGGAAGGTCCGATTCGGGGAGGTCGGGATTGCCCATGCACTGTGCCTTGTGCATTCAGGCGGGCGGATGGTTTGGTTCGGGGCGAATGGCACTGTACACGCACCGTGCCATGCAGGTTCGGCCATACGCATGGTCTTGTTTAGGGCAGATGGCACGGACAGGGCTGCCCAAGCACAGTGTCGTGTGGGCTCGAGCGTACGGACGGCCCACTTTGGGGCCGATGGCCATGCCCGCGCACCGTTTGTTGCGTGTTTGGGCGGGCAGACGGTCCGGTTTGGGGCGATCGGGACTGCCCGCGCACCGTGTCTTGCATATTTGGGTGGGCGAACGATCCGGTTCGGGGCGGATGGCACTGCCCACGCACCATCCTGTCCGGGTTCGGTCGTACGCACGGTCCAGTTCGCGGCGGATGGCATGGACGGGCCGGCGCGCGTAGAGTGTCGTGCGGGTTCGGGCGTACGGACAGTCTGGTTTAGTGCAGTCGGGACTGCCCACGCACCGAGCCTTGCAGATTTGGGCGGCGGGACGGACCGGTTTAGGGCAGATTGCATGGCCGGGGCTGCCCTCTCACCATGCTCTGCAGGTTCGGTCGTACAAACGGGCTGGTTCAGGGGTAATGATTAAGAGTAATGATTAAGAGGGACAGTCGGGGGCATTTGTATTTCATAGTTAGAGGTGAAATTCTTGGATTTATGAAAGACGAACAACTACAAAAGCATTTGCCAAGGATGTTTCATTAATCAAGACCGAAAGTTGGAGGCTCGAAGACGATTAGATACCGTCCTAGTCTCAACCATAAACGATGCCGACCAGGGATCGGCGGATGTTGCTTTTAGGACTCCGCCGGCACCTTATGAGAAATCAAAGTTTTCGGGTTCCAGGGGGTGTCTGGTCACAAGGTTGAAACTTAAAGGAATGACGGAAAGGCACCACTAGGAGTGGAGCCTACGACTTAATTTGACTCAACACGGTGAAACTTACTAGGTCCAGACATAGTAAGGATTGACAGACTGAGAGCTCTTTCTTGATTCTATGGGTGGTGGTGCATGGCCGTTCTTAGTTGGTGGAGAGATATGTCTGGTTAATTCCGTTAACGAACTAGACCTCAGCCTGCTAACTACCTATGCGGACGCATCCTCCGCGGCCAGCTTTTTAGAGGGACTATGGCCGCTTAGGCCACGAAAGTTTGATGCAATAACAGGTCTGTAATGCCCTTAGATGTTCAGGGCTGCACGCGCGCTACACTGATGTATTCAACGAGTCTATAGCCTTGGCCAACAAGCCCGGGTATCTTCGAAAATTTCATCGTGATGGGGATAGATCATTGCAATTGTTGGTCTTCAACGAGGAATTCCTAGTAAGCACAAGTCATCAGTTCGCGTTGACTACGTCCTTACCATTTGTACACACCGCCCGTTGCTCCTACCGATTGAATGGTCTGGTGAAGTGCTCATATCACGATGGCGGGGCCGGTTTGACACCGTGAGAAGTCCACTGAACCTTATCATTTAGTGGAAGGAGAAGATGTAACAAGGTATTCGTAGGTGAACCTACAGAAGGATCATTATCGAGGCCCGAACAGACAATCGCGAACCGTCAACGCTCTTGCAGGGGTGGAGGGATGGCAGCATTCGCCTGCCTAACCCCGCCACCCCTGGGCACCCATGGCCACCCCCTTCCAGCCTCGCTGTGGGACAGGCAGCGGGAACAATACCCGGTGCGGTGGGCGCCAAGGAAAATTCACAGTCAGAGTGCGCCGCAAGCCGGTTCTAGAGTGCGGTGCGATCCTTCCATACAAGTCAAATTTTCACGACTCTCGACAATGGATATCTTGGCTCTCGCATCGATGAAGATTGTAACAAAATGCGATACTTGGTGTGAATTGTAGAATCCTATGAACCATCGAGTCTTTGAATGCAAGTTGCGTCCGAGGCTATCCGGCCAAGGGCATGCCTGCCTGGGCGTCATGCCTCGCGTTGCTCCGCGCACCCTGAGCCACCCTTCGAGCAGGGGTAGTGGCGGGCACGGATGCGGAGATTGGCCCCCATGCCTTGCGGCGCGGCGGGCTGAAGTGCAGGCCGCCGGCCAGAAACGGATGCGGCAAGTGGTGGATGGACACGTACGGTGTCGGATGCGGCAAGTGGTGGATGGACACGTACGGTGTCGGACGCTGCCTCGGCCCCCAGCTGTTGCGGTGCATGTAAGGAACCCACACCGTCAGGTGCGCTAGTATGCGCCCCTCAGAACCCAACCCTAGGTCAGGCGGGGCCACTCGATGAGCTTAAGCATATTAATATGCATAGGAGAAGAAACTTACGAGGATTCCCCTAGTAACATTGAGCGAACCGAGAAGAGCCTAGCTTGGGAATCGAGTGGCCGCGTTGCCCAAATAGTAGTCTGGAGAAGCGACTTCAGCGATAGACCGGGCCCAAGTCCTCTGTAAAGGGGCTCCAGGGAGGGTGAGAGCCCCATCCGGCCCGAACCCTGTCGCACCCCAAGGCGCTGTCGGCGAGTCGGGTTGCTTGGGAATGCAGCCCCAATCGGTTGGTAAATTCTGTCCAAGGCTAAATAGCGGCGAGAGACCGATAGCAAACAAGTACGACAAGGGAAAGATGAAAAGAACTTTGAAAAGAGAGTCAAAGAGTGCTTGAAATTGTTAGGAGGGAAGCGGATGGGGGCCGGCGATGCGCACCGGCCAGATGCAGAATGGCCCATGCGGGGTTGGCCTACCGCTCGGCTCGGCGCGGGAACTGTTGCGAGCTATGCCGGTGGCCCAAGCCAGAGGGGATGACCCCACCAGCGGAAATGTTGTTGGCATAGCCGGGGAAGCAGCACGTGCCACTTGGCGTGCCCCCTCGGGGGCACCTTCGCGATCCTGGCACCCCCTGCGGGCTCCCCATCCGACCCATCTTCAAACACAGACCAAGGAATCTGACATGCATGCGAGCCAACAGGCTTCAAAACCCAGAAAGCGCAAGGAAGCTGATGAGCGGGATCCCCCTTGTGGGGTGCACTACCGACCGACCCCAATCTTTTGTGAAGGGTTCGAGTGGGAGCATGCCTGTCGGGACCCGAAAGATGGTGAACTATGCCTGAGCGGGGTGAAGCCAGGGGAAACTCTGGTGGAGGCCCGCAGCGATACTGACGTGCAAATCGTTCGTCTGACTTGGGTATAGGGGCGAAAGACTTATCGAACCATATAGTAGCTAGTTGCCTCCGAAGTTTCCCTCATGATTGCTGGAGCCCACGTGCGAGTTCTATCGGGTAAAGCCAATGACTAGAGGCATCGGGGGCACAACGCCCACCACGCTCTCAACCTATTCTAAACCTTTAAGTAGGTAGGATGGCGCGGCTGCTTTGATGAGCCGCGCCACAAAATTGAGAGCTCCAAGTGGGCCATTTTTGGTAAGTAGAACTGGCGATGCGGGATGAACTAGAAGCCGGGTTACAGTGCCTAACTGTGCGCTAGCCTAGAGCCCACAATGGGTGCTTGTCGATTAAGACAGCAGGATGTTGGTCATGGAAGTTGAAATCCTCTAAGGAGTGTGTAACAACTCACCTGCCGAATCAACTAGCCCCGAAAATGGATGGTGCTTAAGCTCACGACCCACACCCGGCCATTGAGGCGATCGTCATGCCTCGATGAGTAGGAGGGCGCGGCGGCCGCCGCAAAACTCAGGGCAGAGCGGCCATCGGTGTGGATCTTGGTGGTAGTAGCAAATATTCAAATGAGAACTTTGAAGGCTGAACGGTCAGTTTTTCTCATTTTGCCGGCTTTATGGTGCTCCGTAGGCCGGTTCCGCCCCGCCGGACAACGCCGGAGTTCCAGCACCGCCTAGGCATGGCAGGGGCAGGCCATGCAGTGTGCGGAACAGGACCCTTTAGCTCAGGTGCGCGGTCCACCTAGCCACGCGGTGTGCCCCGGGGGCGGCTGTTCGGCCGGCACCGCCGTCGGCCATTGCCGGACTTTCGACCATGTCCGGCGGAGGCCCAGGCAGGCCAATTTGGCCCGTTTTGCTCATTTTTGTCCGCGTTAAGGCGCTCAAGAGGCCGGTTCTGCCCCACCGGCCATCGCCAGAGTTCTAGCCATGTCCGGTGGAGGCCGGCGGCAAGTTTGGGAATCGGGCGGATGCGCTGCCCGAATTGTAGTCTGGAGAAGCATCCTCAGCGACAGACCGGGCCCAAGTCCACTGGAAAGGGGCACTAGGGAGGGTGAGACCCCGTCTGGCCTGGACCCTGCCGCACCACGAGGCACTGTCGGTGAGTCAGATTGTTTGGGAATGCAGCCCCAATTGAGCAGTAAATTTCGTCCAAGGCTAAATAGCGGTGAGAGATCGATACGAACAAGTACCACGAGAAAAAAAAATGAAAAGGACTTTGAGAAGAGTGTCAAAGAGTGCTTGAAATTGTCGGGAGGGAAGTGGATGAGGGCCGGCAATGCGCATCGGCCGGATGTGGAATGGCCCATGCAGGGCTGGTCTGCCGCTCGGCTCGACGCACGGACCGTTGCGGGCTGCGTCTGAGGCCCAAGCCTAGGTGGACGACCCTGCTTGCGGAACGTTGCCGGCGTGGCTGGGGAAGAAACACGCGCCGCTTGGCATGCCCCCTCGGGGGCACCTACGTGCTCCTGCCACTGGCCTGTGGGCTCCCCATCCGACCCATCTTGAAACATGGACCAAGGAGTCTGTCATGCATGCGAGCCGTGGGCATGAAAACTCGGAAGGCGCAAAGAAGCTGATGGCAGGATCCCCCTTGCGGGGTGCACCGCCGACTGACCCCGATCTTCTGTGAAAGGTTCAAGTGGGAGCATGCATGTCGGGATCTGAAAGATGGTGAACTATGCCTGAGCGGGGTGAAGCCAGAGGAAATTTTGATCAAGGCCCACAACGATACTAACGTGCAAATCGTTCGTCTAACTTGGGTATAGGGGCTAAAGACTAATCGAACTATCTTGCAGCTGGCTCCCTCTTAAGTTTCCCTCAGGATAGCTGGTGCCCGCGTGCGAGTTCTATTGGGTGAAGCCAATGATTAGAGGCATCGGGGGTGCAATGCCCTCGACCTATTTTCAAATTTCAAATAGGTAGGATGTGCGGCTGCTTCGATGTTCCGTGCCGCAGAATCGAGAGCTCCAAATGGCGGCTGCTTCGATGTTCCGTGCCGCAGAATCGAGAGCTCCAAATGGCCCATTTTTGTTAACCAGAATTGGCAATGCGGGATGAACCAGAAGCCAGGTTACAGTGCCCAACGACGCACTAACCTAGAACCCACAAAGGGTGTTGGTCGATTAAGACAGTAGGACAGTGGTCGTGGAAGTCGAAATCCGCTAAGGAGTGTGTAACAACTCACCTACCGAATCAACTAGCCCCAAAAATGGATGGCACTTTAACGCGCGATCCACACCCGGCCATCGAGGCGATTGTCATGCCCCGATGAGTAGGAAGGCGCAGCGTCCGTCGCAAAACCCGGGGCGCGAGTCCGGGCAGAGCGGCCGTCGATGCAGATCTTGGTGGTAGTGGCAAACATTCAAATGAGAACTTTGAAGGCCGAAGAGGGGAAATGTTTCATGTGGATGGCACTTGTTCATGGGTTAGCCAATCCTAAGGGACAAAGGAAGCCCGTCAGACAGCGCATCGCCACATGAGCTCCGAAAGGGAATTAGGTTAAAATTCCCGAGCCGGGATGTGGCTGCACACAACAACATTAGGGAGTACGGAGATGCCGGCAGGGGCCTTGGGAAGAGTTATCTTTTCTGCCTAACAGCCTGCCCACCATGGAAACAACTCAACTGGAGGTAGGGTCTAGTGGCTGGAAGTGGACCGAGTGCTGCCCACGCCCGGTCGTACTCATAACCGCATCAGGTCTCCAAGGTGAATAGCCTTTGGCCAATGGAACAATGTAGGCAAGGGAAGTCGGCAAAACAGATCTGTAACTTCGGGAAAAGGATCGGCTCTAAGGGCTAGGCACGGGGGTCCCAACCCCGAACCAGTCGGCTATTGGCGGACTGCTCGAACCACACCCGTGGTGAGAGCAGGTCGCCGCGTGCTGGTAGGAGGATGGACTGGGAACGGCTTCCCCGTGAGGGAGGGCCTTCCCTGGGCGTCGAACAGCCGACTTAGAACTTGTACGGACAAGGGGAGTCCGACTATTTAATTAAAACAAAACATTACGATGGTCCCTGCGGATGATAACTCAATGTTATTTCTGCCCAGTGCTCTGAATGTCATAGTGAAGAAATTCAACCAAGCGTTGGTAAACAGCGGGAGTAACTATGACTCTCTTAAGGTAGCCAAATGCCTCGTCGTCTAATTAGTGACACGCATGAATGGATTAACGAGCTTCCCACTGTCCTTGTCTACTATCTAGCGAAGCTACAGCCAAGGGAACGGGCTTGGCAGAATCAGTGGTAGAATCAGTGGGGAAAGAAGATCCTGTTGAGCTTGACTCTAGTCTGACTTTGTGAAATGACTTGAGAGGTGTAGTATAAGTTGGAGCCGGTTCGCCCAGCAAAAGTGAAATACCACTACTTTTAATGTTATTTTGCTTATTCCGTGAGACAGAAGTGGGACCCAGCCCCTCTTTTTGGCTCCAAGGATGCTCTACGTGGGCCGATATGGGCATAAGATAATGTCAGGTGGGGAGTTTGGCTGGGGCGACACATATGTTAAAAGATAACGCGGGTGTCCTAAGATGAGCTCAACGAGAACAGAAATCTTGCGTGGAACAAAAGGGTAAAAGCTCGTTTGATTTTGATTTCCAGTATGAATATGATCAGCGAAAGCGTAGCCTATCGATCCTGTAGACCGTCGAAATTTGAAGCTAGAGGTGTCAAAAAAGTTACCACAGGGATAACTGGCTTGTGGCAGCCAAGCGTTCATAGCGACATTGGTTTTTGATCCTTCGATGTCGGCTCTTCCTATCATTGGGAAACAAAATTCACCAAGTATTGGATTGTTCACCCACCAATAGGGAACAGGAGTTGGGTTTAGACCATCATGAGTCAGGTTAGTTTTACCCTACTGATGACCGCACTGAGATAGTAATTCAACCTAGTATGAGAGGAATCATTGATTCACACAATTGGTCATCGCGCCTAGTTGAAAATCTAGTGGCGCGAAGCTACCGTGTGCCGAATTATGACTGAATGCCTCTATGTCAGAATCCAGGCTAGAGAAGCAGCGCTAGTGCCCGTCGACTGCCTCTCGACCCACAGTAGGGGTGCTTGCGCCCCCACGGGCACATGTCGAAGGCCACGACCTGCATGGCGGACACACTGCCGGGCCCTCTTGGAGCGAAATTCCAAACGGTCAGCGGGCTAAATCCTTTGCAGACAACTTAAATACGCGACGGAGCATTGTAAGTGGAAGAGTGGCCTTGCTGCCATGATTCACTGAGATCCAGCCCCTTCGTCACACAAATTCGTCCCTCCACCAACTCATCCCCTCTGCAGCCTGCGAGCCCCGAGGGGTTGCACAAAAAGCTCGGACGGATTTTGTTTCGCTCTTCCGCACCGGGGGCTTGGGCGGCAGTGTTCACACCCCACCACGCCAGAGTGCAGGCCTGTTTGGGGCATATGCATTGCTCACATTCGCCATCCCACCCACTCGCAAAGGGTGTTCCGTGCCAGTACTAGGTCCGGTTCAAGGCACCTGGCATGGGTGGAACAGCTCGTGCACTGCACGGTATAGGTTCTGGTCCAGCGACAAGGTGGTTCGCGGTGTCTGGCATGGCAAGGACATCCTGAACACCTCAAAAGGCCGAGCCCCAAGGGGATGCCAAAAAAAACTCGGACGAATTCTATTTCACTCTCCCACACCGTGTCGTGCGTGTTCGGGTGAACGGACGGTCCGGTTCTGGGGCAGCGGGGACTGCCGACTCAATGTGTCGTGCGGGTTGTGGCTGACGGACGGTCCGATTCATGGCTGATGGCAAGCGGTATTGCCCGCACACCGTGCCGCGCGGGGTCCGACGGATGGAAGGACGGCCGGTTCAGGGCGGTTGGTAAGGTCAGGACTACCCACGCATCATGCCTTGCATGTTCGGGCAGACGGACGGACCAGTTTGGGGCGGTCGGGACTTCCCGTGCACCGTGCCCTACATGTTCTGGCGAATGGACGGAACGGTTCAGGGCGGCCGGGACTGCCCGCGCACCGTACTGTGTTGGTTCGGGCGTACAGACGGACCGGTTCGGGGCGGACGGGACTACACGCACATTGTGTTGTGCGGGTTCGGTCGGACGGATGGATTGGTTGGGGACCGTCGGGACAGCTCGCGCAAGCCTGTACACCATGCCCTGCGCATTTGGGCAGACAAACGGACCGTTTCGGGGCGACTGGGACCGCTCCAGCACCGTGCCGTGCAGGTTCGGGCATACGGATGGACCAGTTCGGGGTGGCCCGGACTGCTCGCGCACAGTGCCATGAGGGTTCGGGGGGACGGACGGTCTGATTCAGGGCGGTCGGGGCAGCCTGCGTACCGTGCCTTTGTGTTCAGGTGATCGGACTGTCCAGTTTGGGGCAGTCGGGACTACCCGAGCACCGTGCCTTGTGAGTTGTGCAGCGGACGGACCAGTTCGGGGCGGCCAGGACTGCCCATGCACCGTGTCGTGCGCATTTGGGCGGACGGACGGTTCGGTTCGTAGCGGATGGCCATGCCCGCACTCCATGCCGTGCAGGTTCCGGCGTACGAACTGTTCAATTTGGGGCGGATGGCCACTCCCGCGCACCATGCCGTCTGGGTTTCGGCAGACGGACGACCCGGTTCGAGGCAGATGTCTCGGCAGGAATCACCCACACACCATGTTGTGCGGGTTCGGGCAGATAGATGGTCCGATTCAGGGCGGTAGGGATAGCCTGCGCACCGTGCCTTGTGGGTTCGTGCAAATGGGCGGACCAGTTCGGGGCATTTGAAACTGCCCGCGCACCGTGCCGTGAGTGTTCAGGCGGATGGATGGTTCGGTTCGGGGTGAATGGACATGCCCGCGCACCGTGTCGTGCATGTTTGGGCATATGGACAGTTCGGTTCGGGGCAGATGGCCATGCCTGTGCACCATGTTGTACGAGTTCCGGCGGATGGACGGCCCGGTTCGGGGAGGATGGCACGGCAGGAACAGCCCGCACACTGTGCCGTGTGGGTTTGGGCAAACGGACGGTCTAGTTTGTGGCGGGCGGGACGGCCCGCGCACCTTGCCTTGTGGGATCGGGTAGTCAGACGGTCTGGTTAGGGGTGGTCGTGACTTCCTGTGCATCAGGCAGACGAACCGATTTGTGGTAGACAGGACTGCCCGTGCACCCTACTATGCGCATCCGGATAGACAGATGGTTCGGTTTGGGGCAGATGGCCATGCCTGCGCACCATGCCATGCAGGTTCAGACGTATGGACGGTCCTGTGTGGGCAGATGCCATTGCCGGGACTGCCTACACACAATTTCATGAAGGTTCTGGTAGACGGATGGTCCGGTTCAGGGCAGTCGGGACTGCCCTTGTACCGTGCCTTGCGGGATCAGGCAGACAAACAGTCAGATTCGGGGCGGTTGGGGCTACCCATGCACTGTGCCTTGCGGGTTCATGCAGATGGATGGACCAATTCATGGTCGCCGGACTACCCGTGCACCGTGCCGTGTGCATTTGAGCGGACGGATGGTTCGGTTCGGGGCGGATGGCCTTGGCCACGCACCGTGCCGTGCTAGTTCGGGCATATAGATGGTCTGTTGGGGGTGGATGGCACGGCCAGGACTGCCCGCGCATAGTGCCGTGCGGGTTCAAGTGTATGGACAGTCCGGTTCGGGGCCGATGGCACGGTTGGGACTGCTCCGTGCGAGTTCGTGCAAACCGACGGCCCGGTTCGGGGAGGATGGCATGGACGGTACTGCCCTCTCACTGTGTTGTGTCGTATGGGCGGGCCGACGGTCCAGTTCTGGGCAGATGGCTCGGCCTGGACTGCCAACGTACCGTGCGGTGCCAGTTCGGACGGGCGGATGTCCCGGTACTGTGCCGGGCCGATTTTGCAGGAGGACGGTTCTGTTCAGGGCGGGACTGCCCGTGCACAGTGTTGTGTGGGCTCGGTCGGACGGTTGGTCCGGTTCAGGGCGGATTGTACGGCCGGGACTGTCCTCGCACTGTGTCGTGAGGGTTCGGTCGTACGGACGGTCCTATTCGAGGCGGAAGTTACAGAATGGACTGCCCATGCACAGTGCCGTGCCGGTTCGGGCGGGCGAATGGTCCAGTTCGGGGCGGTCGGGAAGGCCCGTGCACCGTGCCTTGCAGGTTCGGACGGTTCGGTTCGGGGCAGTCGGTACGGCCTGCACACCATGCCTTGCGGGTTCGGTTGGGGGCGGATGGCATGGCCGCGGCTGCCCGTGCACCGTGCCATGAGGGATGAGGTAGACGGACAGTCTGATTCGGGGCAGTCGGGACTGCCCGCGCAATGTGCCATGTGCATTCGGGCGAGCAGACGGTCCGGTTTGGGGCTGATGGCACTGCCTACGCATAGTGCCGTGTAGGTTCGGGCTTGCATACGGTCCGGTTTGGGCAGTTGGGACTCCCTGCGCACCGTGCCTTGTGTGTTTTGGCTGACGAACGGACCGATTCGGGGCGGATGGCATGGCCTGGGTAGCCGTGCACCATGCCTTGCGCGTTCGGGTGGGCGGATAGTCTGGTTCGGGGCGGTCAAGACTGCCCGCGCACCATGCCTTGCATGTTAAGGTGGGCGGACGATCCGATTTGGGGCTTATGGTACTGCCCGTGCACCAGGCCGTGCAGGTTCGGCCATACGCAAGGTCTGGTTCGGGCGGATGGCACGGACGGGGCCACTCGTGCACAGTGCCGTGCGGGCTCGGGCATATGGACTGTCAAGTTCGGGGCAGTCGGGATGGCCAGTACACCGGGCCTTGCGGCTTCGGGCGAGCGGACGGACATGTTCGGAGCGGATGGCATGGCCAGGGGTACCCGCGCATTGTGCCGTGCGGGATCTGCAGTACAAACGATCCGATTCGAGGCGGTCGAGCCTTCCCGCGCATCATGCCTTCCATATTCGGGCAGGCGATTAGTTCAGTTTGGGGCAGATGGTACAGCCTGTGCACCGTGCCGTGTGTGTACAGCCATATGCATGGTCCGGTTCGGGGCAGATGGCACGGACGGGCTACCTGCACACAGTGCCGTGCTGGTTCGGGAGTACGGATGGTCTGGTTCGGGGCCGATGGCCATGCCCGCGCACCGTGCCATGCATGTTAGGGTGGCCGGATGTACCGGTTCGCGGCGGATTGCATGGCCTGGGATGCCCGCACACTGTATCGTGCGGGATCCGGTGGATGGACGTTCCGATTCACAGCAATCGGGACAGCCCGCGCACCATGCCCTGTGCGTTGGGCGGGCGGACGGTTCGATTCGGGCGGATGGCACTGCCCGCGCAACGTGCCGTGGGTGTTCGGCGTACGCACAGTCCGATTCAGGGCGGAGGGCACAGACAAGGCTGCCCGCGCATAGTGTCGTGCGGGTTCAGGCATACAGACGGTTCGGTTTGGGGCCGATGGCCCGACCGGGACTGCCTGCGCACACTGCCGAGTTGGTTCGGGTAGACAGGCGGCTCGGTTTGGGGCGGATGGCACGACCAGTACAGCCTGCTCACCGTGTCGTGCCGTATGTACGCACCGACGTTCGGTTCGGGGAAGATGGCATCACCAGGACTGCCCGCGAACCGTGATGTGCCAGTTCAGATGGGCAGACGACCTTGTTCGAGGCGGATGGGAATGCCCGCACACCGTGCTGCGCTGGTTTGGGCGGATGGACGGTCCGATTCGGGGTGTTCGGGATGGCCCGCGCACCGTGCCTTGCAGGTTCGGGCAGTCGAACGGTCCGATTCGGGGTGGTCAGGACTGCCCGAACACCATGCCTTGCGGGTTCGAGCTAATGGACTAACCGGTTCGGCATGGATGGCACTGCCCACGCACCGTGCCATGCGGCATCAAGCGGATGGACAGTCCGATTCGGGGCAAACGTGGCGCACACCATGCCTTTTGCATTCGGGCGGGCGGACGGTCCAGTTAAGGGCAGATGGCACTGCCCGCGCACCCTGCCATGGGTATTCGGCCATGCGCACGGTCTGGTTTGGGGCGGATGGCTCGAACGAGGCTGCCCACACACAGTGCCGTGCGGGTTCGGGCATATGGATAGTTTGGAGGCGGTCGTGACCGCCCGCGCACCGTCCCTTGCAAGGTCGGGCAGATGGACGGACTGATTCGGGGTGGATGGCATGGCAAGGGGCTGCGCACGCATGTGCCGTGCGGGTTCGTGAGGACGGACGGTCCGGTTCGGGGTGAATGGCCTGGCCGGGGCTGCCCAGTCACCATGCCGTGACAGACGGTCCGGTTCAGTGCGAATGGCAAGCCCGGGACCACCCGTGTGCCGTGCCATGCGGGTTCGGGCTGACGGACGGTCCGTTTTTGGGGCGGATGGCATGGTCGGGGCGACCCGAGCACTGTGCCGTGCGGGTTCGGGCCGGCAGACGGTCTGGCTCGGGGCTGATGGCACCGCCCGTACTACCGTGCGGGTTCCGGGCAGACTGATAGTCGGGTTCCGGGCGGATGGCATGGCCAGAACTGCCCTCGCACCTTGTCGTGCAGGCTCGGGCAGACCGTTGGTCCTGGTCGTGGCGGCTGGACGGCCGGAACAACCCCTGCACCACTCCATGCTAGTTCCGGTCGTGCGACGGTCTAGTTCGGGGCTCCTGGCACGGCCAGTAAGGCTGACACACCGCCGCTGGCTGGGCTCCTGCGCTTTTCAGTGCAGGCGGCACGATTCTGACTGAGTGCCATGGCTGCTAGCCGAAGGGCACGGCCAGAACAACAATTCTATGGGAAAATGACTGCACCGCGCGGGCGGAACACCACCCAAGCGCCCAGGGTGCTCAGGTCTTGAGGGTCCATCCTCAGCAATAGCCACTTTTTTCCAATCTGAGGTTGTCCATCCTCTTTTGAAAAAAGAGCTAGCAGGCAGGAGTCCTGGCACCGTCTGGAGGGGACTAATTAAGGTGAAAACATGTTCTAAGGTAGTAGGGGGGCAAGCAAACAGGAGCCATGGCACCGTCTTGGCATGGCCGAGTGGCAGAGTGGCGTTGCTACCACGATACACTGAGATCCAACCCCTCGTCGCACAGATTTGTCCCTCCCCAGCACATCCCCTCTGCAGCCTGCGAGCCTCGAGGGGCTGCACAAAAAACTCGGATGGATTTTGTTTCGCTCGTCCGCACCGAAGACTTGGGCGGTGACGCTTGCAACCCGCACGGCCAGAGAGCAGGGCTATTCGGGGCCTCTGCATCTCTCACATTCGCCGCCCCACCCGCTCACAAAGGGGGTTCCATGCAAGTGCCAGGTTCAGGGCACCTGGCATGGCCGGAATAGCTCGCGCACTGCACGATATAGGTTTCGGTCTAGCGACAAGGTGGTTCACGGTGTCTAGCACGACAAGGACGTCCCGAATGCCCCGAAAGGCCGAGCCCCTAGGGGATGCAAAAAAACTCAAACAGATTCTGTTTCGCTCTCCAGCACAGTGCCATACGGGTTCGGGCGAACGGACGGTCTGGTTCTGGGGTAGCGGGGACTGCCCATTCAACGTGTCGTGCAGGTTATGGCTGACATATGGTCCGGTTCATGGTAGATGGCAAGTGGTATTGCCCGCGCACCAAGCCGTCGGGTTCTGGCAGATGGACGGCCCGGTTTGTTGCAGATGGCACGGTCGAGACTGCTCAGACACCGTGCCTTGCATGGTCGGGCGGATTGACGGACCTGTTCGGGGCGGCCGGGACTGCACGCGTACCGCGCAGTGCGTGTCCTGGCGGATGGACGGAAAGGTTCGAGGTGGCCGGGCCTACTTACGCACAGTGTCTGCGGGTTCAGTGGACGGACGGTCAAGTTTGAGGCACCCGAACGGTCCAGTTCGGAGTGGCGGGATTGCCCGCGCACAGTGTTGTTCTGGTCGTTCCGGGCGGATGGCCATTCCCGCACACCAGGCCAAGCTGGTTTCAGCGGACGGACGACCCGTTCGGGGTGGATGGCATGGCAGGAACCACACGGACAAGGTACCGTGCGGGTTCGGGCAGACGGACGGTCCGGTTCGGGGCTGTAGGGATGGCCTGCGCACCGTACATTGCGGGTTCGAGTGGTCGGACGGTCAGATTCGAGCTGGTCGGGACTTCCCGCACACCGTGTCTTGTGTGTTCGGTTGGACGGACGGACTGGTTCGGGGAGGCCAGGATTGCCCGCGCACTTTGCTGTGTGGGGGAAAACGGACGGTCCTGTTGGGGGCAGTGCCCTGGCCAAGACTGCTCGTGCACAGCGCCGTGCGGGTTTGGGCGGACGGACAGTCTGGTTCGAGGCGGTCAGGACGGTTCGCGCACCATGCTGTGCGGGATCAGGCATACGGACAGTCAGATTCGGGGCGGTCGGGGCTGCCCGCACGCTGTGCCTTGTGGGTTCAGGGAGACGGACGGACCGGTTCATGGTGGATGGCCATGCTCGCACACCATGCCGTGCAGGTTCATGCGTATGGACGGTTCAGTTCGTGGTGGATGGCCACGCCCGCGCATCGTGCCATGCGAGTTCCAGCGAACGGATAGCCTGGTTCGGGGTGAGTGGACGGACGGTCCAGTTCGAGGCAGTCGGGATGACGCGTGCACTGTGCCTTGCGGGTTCGGGTGGTCGGATGGTCCCGTTCAGAGCAGTCGGGAATGCCCGCGCATCATGCCTTGCGTGTTCGGTTGGACGAACGAACCGGTTCGAGATGGCCAGGACTACCCGCGCACCGTGCTGTGCGGGTTCGGGCAGACAGACGGTTCGGTTCGGGGTGGATGGCCATGCCCGCACACCGTGCCGTGCGGGCTCTGGGGTGCGGACGGTCCTGTTGGGTTCAGATGCCTTGGCCGAGACTGCCCGCGCACAGTGCCGTGCGGATTCGGATGGATGGACGGTCCGATTTGGGGCGGTCGAGACTGCTCGCGCACCGTGCCGTGCAGGATCAGGCGGACGGACGGTCAGATTTGGGCAGTCGAGGCTGCCCGCGCACCATGCCTTGTTGGTTCTGGTCCGATGGCACGACCGAGACTGCCAGCGCACCGTGCCTTGCGTGTTCGGGCAGACTGACGGCCTGATTCGGGGTGGATGGCATGGACGGTAATGCCCTCTCACCATGTCGTGCTGAATGGGCAGACCGACGGTCCGGTTCGGGGCGGATGGCTTGGCCGGGACTGCCCACGTACCGTACCGTGCCAGTTTGGACGGACCGATAGGACTGTGCGTGCACCTTGCCGTGCCAGTTTGAGCAGATGGTCTGTCGGGTTTGAGGTGGATGCATGGTCGGGACTGTCCTCGCACCGTGCCGTGCGGGTTCGGTCGGACAGACACTCTTGCTTGGGGCGGATGTCATTGAATGCATTGCCTGTGGGCGAGCTCCTGGGCTGTTCAATGCGGGCGGCACGGTTTTGGCCGGGTGCAATCACTGCTCGGGCCGAGTGGCACGGCCAGAACAACAATTCTGGGGGAAAATGGCTGCACCGTGCGAGCGGAACACCCGTCGTGCACCCAGGGAGCTCAGGTCTTGATGGTCCATCCTTAGGAATCTCTTTGTTGTCCGATCTCTTTTGAAAAAAGTGAGCTAGCAGAGACACTTGGGTCTGCAGGGGACTAATTAAGGTTAAAACATGTTCTAAGGTAGCAAGGGGCAAGAAAACAAGAGCCATGGCACCATCTAGGCATGGCAGGGGCAGGCCATGGCACCATCTGGGCATGGCAGGGGTAGGCCCGCAGTGTGTGCGGAGCATGACCCTTTGGTTCGGGTGGGCGGCACACCCCGCCATGCAGTGTGCCCTGGGGGGCAGGCTGTCCAGCCGGCGTCGCTGCCGGCCATCGCCGGAGTTTCGGCCATGTCCGGCGGATGCTCGGGCAGGCCGGTTTGACCTGTTTTGCTTGTTTTTGTCTGTTTTAAGGTGCTCGGGAGGCCGGTTCTGCCTTACCGGCCATCATCAGAGTTCTGGCCATGTTCTACGGGGGCCCGAGCAGGCTGGTTTCACGTGTTTTGCTTGAATTTGTCGGCTTTATGGTGCTCGGGAGGCTGGTTTGTCTCGTTTTTCTCATTTTTGTTGGCTTTTAGGTGCTCTGGAGGCCGTTTTGGCCCGTTTTGCTTGGCTTTTGGTGCTTGGGAGGCCGGTTTGGCCCCTTTTCTAGGCTATTTTCATAGCGGAGCCTGCGGGGTGGCCTGGGGAGGCCAGACCCCCTGGTCTAGCTGGCTCTCTCGGATTTCCCGTGCTCGGCGGAGCTACATTGTGTTTGCACCGATGTCCCATTGCAAGTTGCTGTCCAAGCCATCTGTTTGGGCACGGCCGGCACGAGCATTCGGGCCTCGCAGGGCAGCTTTCGTGTCGGCATGTGAGTGGTTTCGGTTCAGCATGTGCTGGCAGGCCCCTGCCTCTGCGCAGCCGACTGCCGGCACTACTCCCTTCACTAGTTCGCACCAGCTGCTGCGTCCACCTTGGTGCATTGCCCTGTTGCCTGTGCAGCAAATCAGATTCCTTTGGAAACCAATGTCGTCGGATGCTCCTGATCACTCTCCTCCGTACACTTGAAGCAGTGGGGGAGGCACACATGGGGGTCTGTGATAGCCACCGAACAGCGGTCGTACACGGCCGTCCGCTCTAATAAGCTGTCGAGGACAAGGCAGGGCTCGCGGGTGCTATAGATTTGAAGAGGGCTGGGGGTCTGCTGCCCCCCGCTCCTCTACTCGGTTGGGATTCAGCTACCTACGAATGAACAACGCCCCGCTTGCTAACGGCCCATCCTCCCGTGCTCGGAAGGGCACCCCGGTAGCGCGGATGTCATCGCGGGTGCTGGTTTGTCCCGTTTTTCTCATTTTTGTAGCCTCGAGCCCGTCATCGCGGGTGCTGCCGTGCACGTTTCGGAGGATGGACGGTTTAGTTCGGGACGGATGGCCTTACCCGCGCATCGTATCGTGCGCGTTCGGGCGGACGGATCATTCGGTTCAGGGCGGATGGCCATGCCCACGCACCATGCAGTGTAGGTTCAGGCATACTGAGGGTTCGGTTCGGGGCGGGGCGGATGGCCATTCCCACGCACCATGCCGTGCGGGTTCCGGCAGACAGACGACCCGGTTCGGGGCGAATGGCATGGCAGGAACTGCCCGCACAGCATGCCGAACGAGTTCGGGCCAGTCGAGATGGCTTGCACACTGTGCCGTGCGGGTTCGGGCAGACGGACGGTTCGGTTCGGGGCAGATGGCCATGCCCGCGCACCATGCCGTGTGGGTTCGAGCATACAGACGGTTCTGTTGGGGGCAGATGCCACGGCCGGGACTGCTCACACACAGTGCCGTGCGGGTTTGGGCGAACGGACGGTCTGGTTTGGGGCAGTCGGGACTTTCCGCGCACCATGCCATGTGTGATTAGGCAGACGGATGGTTAGATTCGGGGCTGCACATGCACCCTGCCTTGCGGGTTAAGGTGGACGGACGAACCAGTTCGTGGCAGCCAGGATTGCTCGCGCACCGTGCCGTGCTCGTTCAGGTGGACGGATGGTTTGGTTCGGGGTGGATGGCAATGCCCGCACACCATGCCATGTAGCTTCGGGCATAAAGACAGTCCGTTGGGGTCAGATGGCACTGCTGGGACTGCTCGCGCACAGTGCTATGCGAGTTCGAGCATATGGACGGTCCGGTTCGGGGCGGACGGCTCGGCCGAGACTGCCCGCACACCGTGACGTGCCAGTTTGTGTGGATAGAAAGTCCAGTTGGGGTGGGACTGCCTGCGCACAGTGCCGTGAGGGTTCGGGCGGACGGTCGGGGCAGTTTATGGCTGATGGCACGACCGGGAATGTCCTCGCACCATTCCATGCGAGTTCGGTCGAACATATGGTCCTGTTCGGGGCGGATGTTACAGAATGGACTGCCCGTGAGCAATGCCATGCGGGTTCTGGAGGACAGACGGTCCGGTTCGCGGTGGTCGGGACAGCCCGCGCACCGTACCTTGTGGGTTTGGGCGGTTGGTCGAATCGGTTCGGTGCGGACGGGACTGCCCGCGCACCGTGCCTTGCAGGTTAGGGAGGATGGATGGACCGGTTGGGGAAGGATGGCATGGTCAGGGCTGCCCGCGCACCGAGCTGTGCGGGATGACGCGGTCGGACGGTCCGATTCGGGGCAGTCGGGACCACCCGCGCATCGTGCCTTGCGCCTTCGGGCTAGCAAACGGTTCATTTTGGGTTAGATGGCCCGGCCGGGACTGCCCGCTCATAGTGCCAAGTGGGGTCAAGATGACCGACGACCCGGTTCGGGGCGGATGGCAAGGCCAGTACTGTTCGCTTGCCGTGCCTTGCCAGATGTACAGATCGATGGTCCGGTTCGGGGCGAATGGCAGGGCCAGGACTACCCGTGTACCGTGCCTAGCCGGTTCGAACGGACGGACGGACGGCCCGGTTAGGGGCGAACGGGACTGCTCGTGCATCATGTCGTACTGGTTCAGGTGGACGGATGGTTTGGTTTGGGGCGGTAGCGACGGCCCGAGCACGATGCCTTGGGTTTGGGTAGTCGGACGGTCTGGTTTAAGGCGGTCGACATGGTGCTTGTGCACCATGCTTTGCAGGATCAGGTGGATGGACCGACTGATTCGACATGGATGGCGCTTCCCGCGCACCGTGTTGTGCAGGATCAGGTGGACGGACGGTTCGATTTGGGGCGGTCGGGACTGCCCGCGCATCGTACCTTGCGCATTCGGAGCGGATGGCACAGCCTGCGCACCATGCCGTGCAGGTCGGCCGTACGCATGGTCCGGTTTAGGGCGGATGGCATGGACGGGACTGCCGGCGCACAGTGCCGTGCATGTTCGAGCGTACGGACGGACTGGTTCGGGGCGATCGAGACTACCCGCGCACCGTGCCTTGCGGGTTCGAGTAGACAGACGGACCGATTCGGAGTGGATTGTATGGCAAGGGACTGTCCGAGCATGTGTCGTGTGGGTTCATGTGGACGGATGGTCCGGTTCGGGGTGGATGGCCAGGCCGTGACTGCCTACACACCATGCCATGACAGACGGTCCGGTTCGGGGCGGATGCCGGGACTACCCACACACCATGTCGTACGGGTTCGGGCGGACGAATGGTCCGATTCGGGGCAGATGGCACGGCTGGGGCAGCTCGTGCATCGTGCCGTGCTGGCTCGAGCGGACGGTCGATGCGGTTCGAGGGCGGATGGCAAAGCCTGGACGTCCCGCGCATCGTGCCGAGGGTGTTCGAGCGGACAAACGGTCCGGTTCGGGGTGGATGGCAAGGCCGGGGCTGCCTGCGCACTATGCCTGCGAGTTCGGGCAGACGGACGGTCAGCTTTTAGGGTGGATGGCATAGCCCAGACGTCATGCACATCGTGCCATGCGTGTTCAGACAGACGGACGGTCCGGTTTGTGGCGGATGTTATGGTCGCGGCTACCCGCCCACCAAGTCGCGTGGGTTCGGGCCAGCGGACGGTCTGGTTCGAGGCTGATGGCACCGCCTGGACTGCTTGCACACCATGCCATGCGGGTTCGGGCGGACTGATGGATGGATTCCGGGTGGATGGCATGGCCAGAACTACCCTCGCACCCTACTGTGCAGGCTCGGGTGGACCGACGATCTAGTTTGTGGCCGCTGGCATGGCCGGAACAATCCCTGCACTGCTCCGTGCGGGTTCCGATCGTGCGACGGACTGGCTCGAGGCTCCTGGCATGGCAGAGCGGCTGCCACACCCCCCTGGCCGAGCTCCTGGGCTGTTCGGTGCGACCGGCACGGTTCTGGCTGAGTGCCATGGCTGCTTACAATATTCTGAGGGAAAATGGCAGCACCATGAGGGCAGAACAGCCCTCGTGCGCCCAGGGCGCTCATGTCTTGAGGGTCCATCCTCAGGAATAGCCACTTTTTCACACTGAGGTTGTCCAACCTCTTTCGAAAAAAGTGAGCTAGCAGAGAAACTTGGGTCTGTAGGGGACTAATTAAGGTTAAAACCTGTTCTAAGGTAGTAGGGGGGCAAGCAAACAGGAGCCATGGCACCGTCTTGGCATGGCAAGGGCAGGCAATGGCACCGTCTGGGCATGGGATGGGCAAGCCATGGCATCGTTTGGGCATGGCAGGGGCTGGCCCCTTTGGCTCGGGTGGGCGGCCCACCGCGCCACGCATTGTGTCCCGGGGGGCTGCTGTCCGGTCGACGGTGCCGCTGGACATCGCTAGAGTTCCGGCCATGTCCGTCGGAGGCTCGGGCAGGCCGGTTTGGCCCGTTTTGCTTGTTTTTGTCAGCTTTAAGGTGCTCCGGAGGCTGGTTCTGCCCCACCGGCCATCGCCAGAGTTTCGGCACCGCCTGCGCATGGCAGGGGCAGGCCATGCAGTGTGTACGGAGTAGGAACCTTTGGCTTGGGTGGGCAGCCCACCGCGCCACGCGTTGTGCCCCGGGGGGGCTGTCCGGTTTGCAGCGCAGCCGGACATCGCCGGAGTTCCGGCCATGTCCGTCGGAGGACTGGGCAGGCCGGTTTGGCCCCTTTTGCTCATTTTTCTTAGCTTTAAGGTGCTCGGGAGGTCGGTTCCACCCCTCTGGCCATCACCAGAGTTCCGGCCATGTCCGGTGGAGGCCCGAGCAGGCTGGTTTGGCCCATTTTGCTTGATTTTGTTGGTTTTATGGTGCTCGGGAGGCTGGTTTGTCCCGTTTTTCGCATTTTTGTAGGGTTTTAGGTGCTCGGGAGGCCGTTTCGGCCTGTTTTACTCGTTTTTGCTGGTTTTTACGTGCTTGGGAGGCCGGTTCGGCCTGTTTTGTATGGCTTTCGGTGCTCGGGAGGTCGGTTTGGCTCCTTTTTCTTGGCTATTTTCGCAGCGGAGCCTGCGGGGTGGCCTGGGGAGGCCAGACCCCCGGGTCTAGCTGGCTCTCTCGGATTTCCCGTGCTCGGCGGAGCTATGTTGTGTGTGCACCAATGTCCCGTTGCGAATTGCTACCCGAGCCATCCGTTTGGGCATGGCCGCCACGAGTATTCAGTCCTTGCACGGCAGCTTTCGTGTTGGCATGTGAGTGGTTTCGGTTCAGCATGTCTCGGTGGGTCCCCTGCCTCTGCGCAGTCGACCGCTGGCGTTGTTGTCCCTTAACTCATTCGCACCAGCGGCAGTGTCCGCCTCGGTGCATTGCCCCATAGCCTGTGCAGCAAACCGAATTCCTTTGGAAACCAATGTCGTCGGATGCTTCTGACTACTCTCCTCCGTACGCTTGATGCGGCGGGGGAGGCACACATGGGGGTCTACAACAGCCACTGAACGACAGCCGTACACAACCGTCCACTCCGATAGGCTGTCGGGGACTTGTCAGAGCTTGTGGATGCTGTGGATTTGAAGAGGGCTGGGGGTTTGCTGCCCCTCGGTCCTCTACTCGGTTGTGATTCGGCTACCTACAAATGAACGACGCCCCGCCTGCCGACGGCCCGTCCTCCCATGCTCAGGAGGCCACCATGGCAGAACGGACGTCGTCGAGGGTGTGCTACCTGGTTGATCCTGCCAGTAGTCATATGCTTGTCTCAAAGATTTAGACATGCATGTGTACGTATGAACAAATTCAGACTGTGAAACTGCAAATGGCTCATTAAATCAGTTATAGTTTGTTTGATGGTACGTACTACTTGGATAACCATAGTAATTCTAGAGCTAATACGTGCAACAAAACCCGACTTCCAGAAGGGATGCATTTATTAGAGAAAAGGCCAATGCGTTCTCTGCCCATTGCTCTAATTATTCATCATAACTCGACGGATCGCACAGCCCTCATGCCAGCGGTGCATCATTCAATTTTCTGCCCTATCAACTATCGATGGTAGGATAGAGACCTACCATGGTGGGGACGGTTGATGGAGAATTAGGGTTCGATTCCAAAGAGGGAGTGTGAGAAACGGCTACCACATCCAAAGAAGGCAGCATGCACGCAAATTACCCAATCCTGACACGGGGAGGTAGTGACAATAAATAACAATACCGGGCTCTTATGAGTCTGGTAATTGAAATAAGTACAATCTAAATCCCTTAATGAGGATCCATTGGAGGGCAAGTCTGGCGCCGTTACTTTGAAGAAATTAGAGTGCTCCAAGCAAGCCTTTGCTCTGTATACATTAGCATGGGATAACATCACAGGATTTCAGTCCTATTCTATTGGACTTCAGGATCAGAGTAATGATTAAGAGGGACAGTTGGGGGCATTCGTATTTCATAGTCAGTGGTGAAATTCTTGGATTTATTAAAGATGAACAACTACGAAAGCATTTGCCAAGGATGTTTTCATTAATCAAGAACAAAAGTTGGGGGCTCGAAGATGATCTGATACCATCCTAGTCTCAACCATAAACGATGCCGACCAGGGATCGATGGATGTTGCTTTTAGGACACTGCCGGCACCTTATGAGAAATCAAAGTTTTTGGGTTCCAGGGGGAGTATTGTCGCTAGGCTAAAACTTAAAGGAATTGACGGAAGGGCACCACCAGGAGTAGAGCCTATGGCTTAATTTGACTCAACACGGTGAAACTTCCCAGGTCCAGACATAGTAAGGATTGACAGACTAGGAGCTCTTTCATGATTCTATGGGTGGTGGTGCATGGCCGTTCTTAGTAGGTGGAGCGATTTGTCAGGTTAACGAAAGAGACCTCAGCCTGCTAACTACCCACGCGGAGGCCTTAGAGGGACTATGGCCGCTTAGGCCACGGAAGTTTGAGGCAATAACAGATCTATGATGCCCTTAGATGTTTTGGGCCACGCGCGCGCTACACTTATGTATTCAATAAGTCTATAGCCTTGGTCGACAGGCCCGGGTAATCTTCGAAAATTTCATCGTGATGGGGATAGATCATTGAAATTGTTGGTCTTCAACGAGGATTTCCTAGTAAGCGTGAGTCATCAGCTCGCGTTGACTACGTCTCTACCCTTTGTACACACCGCCCGTCGCTCCTACCAATTGAATGGTCTGGTGAAGTGTTCGGATCGTGGTGACGGGGGATGTTCACCACCCGCGACGTCGCGAGAAGTCCACTGAACCTTATCATTTAGAGGAAGGAGAAGTCAAAACAAGGTTTCCGTAGGTGAACCTGTGGAAGGATCATTGTCGAGGCCCGAACGGACAATCGCGAACTGTAAATTCTCCCGCAGGAGTGGAGGGACTGCGACATTTACCCACCTGACACCGCCTCCCCGGGGCACCCATGGCCGCCCTCGTCCCACCTTGTTGCGGGACGGGAGGCGGGAACAATACCCGGTGCGGTGAGTGCCATGGAACACTCACAGTAGGAGAGCACCGCAAGCCGGTTCAGGTGTGCGGTGCAATTCATCCATACAAGTCAAACTTTCATGACTCTCGACAATGGATATCTTGGCTCTCGCATCGATGAAGAATGTAGCAAAATACGATACTTGGTGTGAATTACAGAATCTTGTGAACCATCAAGTCTTTGAAAGCAAGTTGCTTCTGTGGCTATCCGGCCGAGGGCACGCCTGCCTGGGCGTCATGCCTCGCATCGCACTGAGCACTCTGAGCCACCCTTCGAGCAGGGGCAGTGGCAGGTGCAGATGCAAATATTGGCCCTCAAGCCTTGATGCGAGGCGGGCCGAAGTGCAGGCCGCCGGCGTCGGATGCAAGGAACCCACACCATCATGCGCCAGCGTCGGATGCAAGACACGTACGGCGTCGGATGCTACCACCACCCCCAGCTGTTGCAGTGCATGCAAGGAACCCACACCATCAGGTGCGCTCGTACGCGCTCCTCAGAACCTGACCCCAGGTCAGGCAGGGCCACTCGC
This sequence comes from Dracaena cambodiana, assembly GCA_036321105.1. Lineage (NCBI taxonomy): Eukaryota > Viridiplantae > Streptophyta > Magnoliopsida > Asparagales > Asparagaceae > Dracaena > Dracaena cambodiana. The sequence continues at coordinate 23,482,672 of JAYEPQ010000018.1, forward strand.
TGAGCTTAAGCATATCAATAAGCGGTGGAGAAGAAACTTACGAGGATTCACGTAGTAACGACGAGCGAACCATGAAGAGAACCAGGAAGAGCCCAACTTGGGAATCGGCCGGCCACGCTACCCAAATTGTAGTCTGGATAAGCGTCCTCAGCGACAGACCGAGCCCAAGTCCTCTGGAAAGGGGCGCCAGGGAGGGTGAGAGCCCTGTCCGGCCTGGAACCTGCCGCACCACAAGGCGTTGTCGGTGAGTCGGGCTGTTTGGGAATGTAGGCCCAATCGAGCGGTAAATTCCGTCCAAGGCTAAATGCAGTGAGAGACCGATAGCGAACAAGTACCGCAAAGGAAAGATGAAATGGACTTTGAAAAGAGAGTCAAAGAGTGCTTGAAATTGTCGTGAGGGAAGCAGATGGGGGCCGGCGATGCGGAACGGCCCATGCGGGGCTGGTCCGTCGCGTTGCGAGCTGCGCAAATAGCCCAAGCACGGGGGGACAACTCCGCCCACGGAAATGTTATCAGCGCGGCCGGGAAAGCAGCGCGCGCCACTTGGTGTGCCCCCTCGGGGGCACCTACATATTCCTGGCACCAGCCTGCGGGCTCCCCATCTGAACCGTCTTGAAACACAGACCAAGGAGTTTAACATGCGTGCAAGCCGACGAGCGTGAAAACTCGAAAGGCGCAAGGAAGCTGATGAGTAGGATCCCCCTTGCGGAGTGCACTGCTGACTAACCCCAATCTTCAGTGAAGGGATCGTGTGGGAGCATGCATGTCGGGACCCGAAAGATGGTGAACTATGCCTAAGCGGGGTGAAGCCAGAGGAGACTCTGGTGGAGGCCCGCAACGATACTGACGTGCAAATCGTTCGTTTGACTTGGATATAGGGCAAAAGACTAATCGAACCATCTAGTAGCTAGTTCCCTCTGAAGTTTCCCTCAGGATAGCTGGAGCCCCCGTGCGAGTTCTATCGGGTAAAGCCAATTATTAGAGGCATCGGGGGCACAACGCCCTTGACCTATTCTCAAACTTTAAATAGGTAGGATGGTGCGGCTTCTTTGATGAGCCGCGCCACAGAATTGATAGCTCCAAGTGGGCCATTTTTGGTAAGCAGAATTGGCGATGCTAGATGAACCAAAAGCCTGGTTATGGTGCCCAACTGCATGCTAACCTAGAACCTACAAAGGGTGTTGGTCGATTAAGACAGCAGGACGTTGGTCATGGAAGTCGAAATCTGCTAAGGAGTGTGTAACAACTCACCTGCCAAATCAACTAGCCCCGAAAATGGATGGCACTTAAGTGCGCGACCCACACCCGGCCAACGGGGCGATCGTCATGCCTCGATGAGTAGGAGGGCGCGGCGGCCATCGCAAAACTCGAGGTGCAAGCCCGAGCAGAGCGACCATTGGTGCGGTCTTGGTGGTAGTAGCAAATATTCAAATGAGAACTTTGAAGGCTGAAGAGGGGAAAGGTTCCATGTGAATGGCACTTGCACATGGGTTAGCCAATCCTAAGGGATGGGGGAAGCTCGTCAGGCAGTACGTCACCGTGCGAGCTCCGAAAGGGAATTGGGTTAAAATTCCCGAGCCAGGACGTTGCGGCGTGCGGCAACGTTAGGGAGTCCGGAGACGTTGGTGGAGGCCTCGGGAAGAGTTATCTTTTTTGCTTAATAGCCCTCCCACAGTGGAAACGGCTCAGCCGGAGGTATGGTCCAGCAGCTGGAAGAGCACCGCACATCACGCGGTGTCCGGTGCACCCCTGACCGCCCTTGAAAATCCGGAGGACCGAGTGCTGCCCACGCCCGGTCATACTCATAACCGCATTAGGTCTCCAAGGTGAATAGCCTCTGGCCAATGGAACAATGTAGGCAAGGGAAGTTGGCAAAATGGATCCATAACTTTAAGAAAAGGATTAGCTCTTAGGGTTGGGAATGGGAGCCCAGCCCCAAACCCGTCGGCTATTGGCGGACTGCTCGAGCCACACTCGTGGTGAGAGTGGGTCGCCGCATGCCAGTCGGGAGATGGACTGGGAACGGCTCCCCCACGAGGGAGGGCCTTCCCCGTGCGTCAAACAGCCGACTCAGAGCTGGTACGGACAAGGGGAATCGACTGTTAATTAAAACAGAGCATTGCGATGGTCCCTGCGGATGATAATGCAATGTGATTTCTACCCAGTGCTTTGAATGTCAAAGTGAAGAAATTCAACCAAGAATGGTAAATGGCGGGAGTAACTATGACTCTCTTAAGATAGCCAAATGCCTCGTCATCTAATTAGTGAAGCGCATGAGTGGATTAACGAGATTCCCACTGTCCCTGTCTACTATCCAACGAAACCACAGCCAAGGGAATGGGCTTGGCAGAATCAGTGGGGAAAGAAGACCCTGTTGAGCTTGACTCTAGTTCGACTTTGTAAAATGATTTGAGACGTGTAGGCTAAGTGGGAGCCGGTTCGCCCGGCGAAAGTGAAATAACACTACTTTAAATGTTATTTTACTTACTCCGTGGGACGGAGGCAGGGCCCAGCCCTTCTTTTTGGCTCCAAGAATGCTCTACTCGGGCCGATCTGGGCGGAAGACAATGTCAGGTGGTGAGTTTGGCTGGGGCCGCACATCTGTTAAAAGATAACGCAGGCATCCTAAGATGAGCTCAATGAGAACAGAAATCTTGTGTGGAACAAAAGGGTTAAAGCTTGTTTGATTCTGATTTTCAGTACAAATACAAACCATGAAAGCGTGGCCTATCGATCCTTTAGACCTTCAGAATTTGAAGCTTGAGGTGTCAGAAATGTTACCACAGGGATAACTGGCTTGTGGAAGCCAAGCGTTCATTGCGACGTTGTTTTTTGATCCTACGATGTCGGCTCTTCCTATCATTGTGAAGTAGAATTCACCAAGTGTTGGATTGTTCACCCACCAATAGGGAACGTGAGATGGGTTTAGACCATCATGAGACAGGTTAGTTTTACCCTACTAACGATCGCGCTGCAATAGTAATTCAACCTAGTACGAGAGGAACCATTGATTCACACAATTGGTCATCGCGCTTCATTGAAAAGCCATTGGCGCGAAGCTAACGTGTGCCAGATTATGACTGAACGCCTGTAAGTCAGAATCCAGGCTAGAGAAGCAGCGCTAGCGCCCGTCGACTGCCTCTCGACCCTCAGTAGGGGCTCTTGCGCCCCCATGGGCACATGTCAAAGGCCAAGGCCTACGCGGTGGACACATTGTCGGGCCCCCTTGGAGCGAAATTCCAAACGATCGGCGGGCTGAATCCTTTGCAGACGACTTAAATATGCGACAGGGCATTGTAAGTGCAGAGTGGCCTTGCTGCCATGATCCACTTAGATCCAGCCCCTCTTCGCACAGATTTGTCCCTCCCCTGGCGCATCCCCTCTACAACCCACGAGCCCCGAGGGATTGCACAAAAAACTTTGACGGATTTTGCTTCACAAAAAACCCGTACCGTGCGCGTTTGGGTAGACGGACGGTTAGGTTCAGGGCGGATGGCCATGCCCGCGCACCGTGCCGTGCGGGCTCCAGTGGACGGACGGTCCTATTGGAGGTAGATGCCACGGCCAGGACTGCCCGCGCACAGTGTCATGCGCGTTTGGGCAGATGGACGGCCTCGTTCGGGGCGGTTAGGACTGCCCTTGCATCGTGCTGTGCAGGATCAGGTGAACAGACGGTCAGATTCGGGGCGATTTGGGCTGCCCGAGAACCGTGCCTTGCTGGTTCAGGTGGACGGATGGACCGCTTCGGGGCGGCCGGGACTGCACGCGCACCGTGTCGTGCGGGTTCGGGCGGACGGACGGTTCGGTTTGGGATGGATGGCCATGCCCAAGCACCGTGCTATGCGTGTTCGGGCATACGGACGGTCCGGTTCGAGGGAGAATGGCACGATCGGGACCGCCTGCGCACATTGTCATGCGGGTTTGAGCATACGGATGGTCCGGCTTGGGGACATTGGCACGGCTGAGACTGCCAGTGCACCGTTCCGTGTGGGTTTGGGAAGACCGATGGCCCATTTCGGGGAGGATGGCTTGGACGGTATTGCCCACTCACCATGCCATGCCGTATGGGCGGACCGACGGTCAGGTTCGGGACGGATGGCTTGGCCGAGACTGCCCGCGTATCGTGCCATGCCAGTTCGGATGGACGGACGGCCCGGTTTAGGGCGGACGGGACCTCCCGCGCACCGTGCCATGCTAGTTCATGCGGGTGGACGATCCGGGTCTGGGCAAGACTGCTCACGCACAGTGCTGTGCGGGTTCGGGCAGACGGTTGGTCCGGTACGGGGCGGATGGCACGGTCGAGACTGCCCACGCACTGTGCCTTGCGTGTTCGGGCGGGCGAACGGTTCGGTTCCTGGCGGATGGCATGGCCCGTGCACCGTCCCGTATGGGTTTGGCCGTACGCACGATCCAGCTAGGGGCGGATGGCATGGACGGGGCCGCCGCTGTCGACGAAAAATTCTAGAAAACAAAGCAAATCCAGAAATTCAGAGTCAGAAGTCCGCAACTCAGCAGATCCGTGAATCTAAGAGACTGACGTTTGAGACCCAGATGATAGAACAGGTTCGCAAAGCTAAAACTGAGATTCACGATACTGCTCATAGCATCCGGGTAGGGGTTTAATGCAAAGTCATCTGATCCAAACAAGAGAGTTGCCACCTCGGATCATGGAGATAACTGCCAAACGAATGTAGCGGCATTACTCTAGTCGTGGGAGCAACCACCTAACGAATATGACGGCACTTCTCGAGTAGTGGGAGTTAACGGTCGAGCAAATAAGGCGGGACGTTACCCTAGAACCCCTATAAAAGGCGGGGGAGCAAAAGAGAACGGGGACAGACGAAGAGATGGAGGGACATCTTCTCCTAAAAAAATTACCTCTTGTGATCAAGAGTCAAGAGCCTTTCCTTTTCTTTTAGCCAACTGAGAGAGATTGTACGGAGTGTCAACGGAGAGCAGGATCATCCTCCATAGCTATATCAAAACCCAGCTTTAAATATAGAGGAAATCTATCTTCCTCATCTTCTGTAAACGGAAAACCTTTGGATTGTAATCCTTTATTGAAAAAACTTTAATAGAGCGTCGTTTGCAATTTTTATGGCGAACAGAAGATTGGCGACTCCACTGGGGACAACCATCACCTCCGGTGATCTGGTGGTAGCTTGATCCGACAACATTCCAGTTGGTAGTATGGTCGACTCGATCACCATTCTTGTTGACTAGGAAAGGTACGAAGAATTCCTTTCTTCAGGCTCCTAGAGCCTTACTTCCCTAAGGAGATGCCGTAAAATCTCCAAGGGGTCAATCCCCAAGGAGGCTTTAATGGCAATAGCTCAGCCAAGGGAGTTGTCGGACCAAATTGATCCGAAATCCTCATCTTCAACATTGGGCTCAATGGCAATTTTGACTAGGACTCTTGATCTCTCAAGCAAAGTGACCAAAGTCCCCGCTTCAACAAGGGGAAAGCAAAGTGACCAAAGTCCCCGCTTCAACAAGGGGAAACGACCACTACCCACTCTGCGAGACTATGATGCGGATAAGGAGGTTCCTCTCACTCGTACAACGAGAATAAACCTAAGATGAAGCAAAGTTCATGCCCTTCGCAGGACCATGCAGCAAAAGAAAACTCATCATCGCAAAGGTCTACTGTACAAGTCTGGAGGCCAAAATGCGAGGTGGCAAAAGATTGGGACACGGAAGGATTTACTCACGTTTCTTGCAAGAAACGAAGTAACTCCACAAAAACCATGTATGACTACAAATGCGGAGCATACATCCACATTCCTCGTGTCCCAAGGGGAAACATAATCACACAATTAGAGAAGTCTGTGGAACCCGCGAACCTCAAGTTCGCGAAAGACGTGCAACTATCTTTGAGGCTAACCTTTTCTCATTCACTGTCCCAGTAAGAGAGAAGAAAAGAAGGCTATCTTCCGATACAAGAGATCTTAGGGAACTTATAAACAGAAAAAAGGAAGAATCTCATGCATCTCATTGCCATTGCGAACGACTAATCAGTGCAGTACAATCTCACTGTCATTGTTCAGCTCATGCTAGACCGACGGTGTTCCATCGGCTATCATCCCAATCAGTGAAGAGAAGTTGACGAAACAGGCCTGAGTTTTCTGAGCCTGAATATCCCAAAGTATCATCCAATATGATAAGTATCGGGGAAAAGAAAAAAAAGAAGACGAAAAAAGTCTTCGAAGGAGTTTCTGACTTGGAACTCTCTTCGGGTTCGAAGGAACAGTGAGGAGTTTTTCAAAACACTCGACTCAAGAATGGGGTGGCAGTCCCCATGAACTATAAACAAATGGCGAGAATTTCTTCCGATGAAGAAGACACGATCAAGTCTGCTATGGCTGAGTCGCAAACATTCGATTCATTCCTGGAAGACTCCGCTTCTGCATATATGACTCAAAACAACATCTAAGAAGAGTTCATGCGAAGAATGGATGAACAAGATAAGAATATCCAGCAACAACAGGATGCTATCAGTGAACTCAAAGACCAACTACATGTCCTGGTGGAGCTGGAGAAGACTAGATTGAAGATACATCTTCGCACTCAAAGACTTACAAGGCGGAAGAAGAAAGTCATGAAAAAGAATCAAAACATCATGAGGATGATGATAACTGCTCCATACATCAAGAAGGAAACGCAAATGCTGTCTTGATGGAAAGCTTCCAAAATCAATTGAACGCTTTCATGCATAAAAGTGACCTACAAGAGCTAGGTGTGGTAAGGCCATATCCCATGGAATGGGAAAGAGTGTCGTTCCCAAAAAGCTATAAACCATTGAAGCTCTAATCTTTTGATGGTAAAGGATCACCAAACTAGCACCTCTACTACTTTAAGTTGCAGATTGGGCATTTAGCCGAAAACGACCCCATTATTACGCGGGTATTTGTTAGTACCTTAGCAGGACTAGTTTTTGAATGGTTCCGAAGGCTAGAACCAGAAACCATCAATCCATGGAGTGATATGGAAAAAGCCTTTCTGACCAGGTTCTATAATGATGACATGGAGGTGTCAATGCCGACGCTTCTAGCAACTAAACAAAAAAAGGAGAGTCAGCCCGGACTTTACCAAAAGGTTCCGGAATGATTCTCTCAGATGTCCGTATGGGGATGCCAGAAAAAATCTTGGTAGAAATCTGTCGACATAATCTGTCAACTAAGGTTCTGGCCAGGATGGGAGCAGTAAAATCTACTACTTGGAAGGACCTTGCCTTACAAGGTGAAGAGGCTGAGGAGATCGCACAAAGACTCGAAGAAGAAGGAGGCGAGGAGAAGCATAAGCGAAGTGGTGATAATAACCACAAGCCCAGATCCCGAAGATATAAGGGGAAAGAGACAATGGTGACGGATGCCCCGCAACCCGTAAAAACTTCTCCGAAGTTCCCTTCTCAAACACGTATGTCTCAAAAACAATATTCCTTCAAGGATGAGCATATGAAAACCATCTTCAACCTCCTCATGAGTAAGAAGATGCTGAAGCTTCCAGAGTCTAAATGACCGGAAGAAGTAGGAAGAGTTAATGATCCTAATCACTATGTTTACCATAGGATTATTAACTACCCTACCCAAAATTGTTATATCCTTAAAGACAAGATTCAAGCCTTGGTGGACGCCAATGTCATTAAACTCCAAGAACACCAGAAAAAGGTGACTGCGAACATGGTGACTGTTAGGTTCGGTATAGCGCTCGACTGGATAGAGTCGACAGTTCAAGACGGAGTGCAACCCATTTCTAGAGGCACCATGCAGGTCTTGAATTTTGATCCGCATCAACAACAGGAGAAAGGATTGTCCCCCTTTGAGACTGATAGGGGGAGATAATATGGGTGCATCCAGATCTTCTTAATGATGAACAATGGACTTCCAACCCATCTGGAAGAAAGCAAAAAGGATTTTTACTTCCAATGTCGTCTCCATAACTCTTGAAGTTGATGGATATGTTCCTACTCTAACAGACTCGAAAGAAGAAGCAGGAGACTCTCTGGTGGCTGATGTAGATCCCCTCCTACAGAGATCCGGTCAGGAAAAGATTATTTGAAGAACTATGGCCAGGCCGCAGAATCTCGACCATCTTTAGAGAAGGCCAAACAGAAAGAGCTTAAGTTTGATAAAGTTTGAAGAAGAAGGGAAAAGAGCCTGCAGAGGATTTACGGAAGTCATTCCAGTTCGATATCCTGACACAGTTAGCCAATATTCCCGCAAGGATAACCCTGTACGAGCTCCTGAAGCTTTCCAAATCTACTAGAGAAGATTTAAGAGAAGCTTTGCAAGATTCGGAGGTATTCTTGGCACAGATACTAGAGATGATTGAGGAAGAATCTCTTTGCGCAACTTGTCACCAAGTCTCTGGTAAGACCGTTCCCTACATCGCTTTCTCTCCAGAGGGTATGCAAGTCAGGAGCAACAAGCATCACCACCCTTTGTATTACAAGGGAAACATAGGGTCTACGGAGATTGATTGCATTCAAGTTGATCCAGGCTTGGCCTTGAGCATCATGCCACGAAGGATGCTACGATATCTTGGAGTGCCGATGAATAGATTAGCGGCAAATAATATCACTATCTTCGGATTCAATGCTAATGGTAGTAGATCGTTAGGTAAGATAAAACTCAAGTGCCAAATCGGCGACCTGAAGATGGAAGTCACGTGCTACGTGATAGACGCGGACACATCATACAATCTACTATTGGGGAGACCTTGGATCCATAGCAATCTCATTGTGCCCTCCACGTTACACCAATGCATGAAATATGTGGACAAAGACAGGAACATAAGAACGCTGATCGCAGAAAAGCAACCCTTTAAAGGAGTTGAAAATTACTTTACTGACGCGTTGCTGTATCAAGATGCGTTCGGTGTTTCAGATCAGCCTATTCCAGATAACTCTGATAGCAGTGAGGAGACTGATACAGAACAGGATCCGAAGATTCGGAATCCGAGGATGTAATTTGGGACGGTGAGCCCATTGTGATAAGCCTCGAAGGCCTTGATGTAAATAACGCCGTTCACTCTGATGGTGAATGGGTGATAAATGAAAATTTAGAGTTTGCTTATTCTTCTTGTGTTGATTCTGAGTCCTCAAGCACTAGCACAGTGCATTCAGCGACTGTGTAAATGAGTTATATTCTCTAACTTCCTTCCAAGCACCTATCTGATCATCCTTACACGAATTAAGTTATGATGTTGAAAGTGCTAACCAGGTCATTTTTGAGGTCCCTCCCAAAAACAGAACCCAAAAGGCCATAGTATTTGGAAGAGCAAGTCCCAAGAACAAAAAGAATGCTTAGATTCTGAGGAAGAACAAGGAAAACCCAAGTTCTTCCATTACGATGCAAATTCTCGTAGATTAATAAAGAAAATGGGATATAATCTGGCCGAAGGCAAGGGGTTGAACTTCGGAAATGGAAGAAAGACAATCCGTCAACCTTTGTCCCAGAAGGGAAAATGCCAGATTATTACCAAAAAACCGGCAGGGGGTTGGGATACGTCACCACTCCCGAAAGTTCCTCAGGTGAGAAAACCGAAGAAAGACAGTATGATCATTCGTCAGAATCATCATGCTGAGACCCAGATGTCAGTATTGGTATGATTTTCCGCGAAGTTTCCGCGAACATGGCTTCCGCGATCCAAGAAGACGAAGACTTAAAGGAAACCTCGCCGATAAGAGACAACCCCTGGGCCAAGCATCTTAATATGAAGTGGGAGATGCAGTTTGAACAGCGTGAGTCCCCAACCGAACATAAAGTGATCTAAATCAATATGGGAGATGAAAAGAATCCTAAACCCATATTTATAAGTGAGAACCTATCCTCGGAAGAAAGGAAGGAATTGATATCCATCATTCGCGAATACATTGATATTTTCGCTTGGAGTTATGAGAAAATGCCAGGATTGGATCTAAGTGTGGCGGTTCTCAAATTGAAAATCAGGCCAGAGGCTAAGCCAGTAAAACAACAATAACGAAGATTCCGCCTAGAGATCGTGGAAGCTATAGAAGTTGAAATCAAGAAGTTGATTGAATCATGCTTTATTTACGAGGAACAGCACCCTGATTGGGTCTCGAATATAGTTCCCGTGACCAAGAAAAACAGAAAAATCATAAACTTTAGGGATTTGAATGAGGCTTGCCCTAAAGACGAATTCCCGTTACCTATCACGGATATTTTGATAGATAATACTTGTGGGTATGAGCGTATGACATTCATGGATGGATTCCCGGGATATAATCAAATAAAGATGTACCCTGATGATGAGAAGCATACGTTCTTCACGACACCACTTAGGATATACTGCTATACAGTCATGCCCTTTGGCCTAAAGAACGCAACTGCTACGTATCAACGTGCCATGAATGCAATCTTCCAAGAGCACCTCCGGAAAATAGTAAAATGCTACGTAGATGACTGATGAATATCATATATTGTATTTTTCCTCTCATACTTTATCTGTTTTTATATATAAATAAATGCTACTTGGGTATTTTTAGTGTCTTTTGCAGGTAATCCAAATTATACAAGGAAAAGGCATGAAACCAGAGTTGGACTAGGAAATCAAACGCCGAAAAGTTTCTAAAGCGGGCGAGACTACAACATCAAAGTACTTCAGGAAGTAGAAGTTAAATACAGTTAAGAAAGTGAAGAGGACAAGAGAAGTTACTTATTCAGAAGAAAGTTTAATGAAATTGCTCAAAATGGACCCGCTAAATAGCGGTATTACCCGCTAAATAGCGGCTCATAAGTGGCCGAATCAGAGTAATTTTTGTCATAGACTTAACTGTAAATTCATAGGTCTTGTGGTTCTGCTAGAAATAGGTTTTGGTTTCTGATGCCTATTTATGGGCTAACCCTTGTATTTTGACGAGATCCTGGACTCTGGAATTAATTTTTGTACTCGTTTTTTCTGTTCAATAAAGTTGGGATTTTTACTGAAGGTTGACGGCACAACACCGTGATCTAAGGTAACCCATTGCTCTTGATATTCTTATTTTCGTTCTGCATAAATTTTACTGCTTTCTAGATTAGGGTTTAGCGCTTTCTAGATTAGGGTTTATCGTTTTATGAATAAAAATTTGATCTTGCTTAGTAAAAATCATGAGTAGCTAATTAGATTAGCTCAGGATGTAGATGAAGCTAAGATCCACCATGTAATTATCTTCTAATATGTTTCTTCTTAAATAAAATTAATAAAGCCATGATTTTTCAAATGAAAGATTAAAATACAAGGATCCGAAGATTAGAACTTTGATAGGTTATACTTGAATTAGGATTCTTGATAATCTATGCTTAGTTAGGGTTTGGGGTTGCTGGTTTTATCTTTGATTTGAATTATCTAAGAGATTTAGTTTATTTTTATATGAAGTAGCATCTCTTGATGAGTTATACTTGCACAACACTTGATATCTCATGCTTAGGGCACTTTAAGTAAAAATTAAACTAAAAAGATTGAATTTTTATGATAGAAGAAAATAGTAGAAGTAAGAACATGGTTGGAAATTAGTGGATTCTATATCCTAGGCTACTTAGATTAATCCGACTTCAACTTAGAACCTTTGGTTAGTCCGTCGAACTAAAGAGAAAGTAAGAACGCAGAAACACCTTAGATCCCTGAGAGACGACCTGTACAGCGCTACAACGACACTGTGCGCTTGCAGTAAATATAACACATCAATGACCTAGCAATTAAGAGCAGAAACAAAGACGATCACTTCAAGGATTTGAAGACAATGTTCGACCTCATAAGGAAGCACCAGCTCAAGATGAATCCAACTAAGTCTTTTCTGGGGGTTTCCAATGGAAAATTCCTCGGTTTTATTGTAACGTCAAAAGGAATACATCTTAATCCAGATAAGGTCAAGGCTATCCAAGATATGCCGCCCCCCCGTAACCTCAAAGAGTTAAGGGGGTTGCAAGTCAGGTTGGCGTACATCCACAGGTTTATATCAAATTTGTCTGGTAAATGTCAGCCCTTCACCAGATTAATAAGGAAAGGAGTGTCATTTATTTGGGATGGCGCATGCTAAAAGGCTTTTGAAGAAGTCAAACAATATCTCATGAAACCACCAGTGCTTGTAGCTCCAATCTCAGGAATACCTTTTCTGCTATATGTAAGGGCTATGGACCATTCCTTGGGAGCTTTGCTAGTGCAGAGGAATGAGTCATGTCACAAACAAGCTATTTATTACCTCAGCAGAATGATGGTTGGGGCGGAATATCGGTATAATCCAGTGGAAAAGGAATATTTATCCTTAGTGTTCACAGTACAGAAGATGCGACACTATTTGGTTGGACAAACCATCCACGTTGTATCGAGAGTTAACCCCTTGAGAATATTAATGACTAAACCCGGATCGTTAAACTCAAGACTATCCAATTGGGCTATTTTGTTATCACAGTATGATATGTGCTTCACAGTATGATATGCGCTTTGTCCCACAAAAGTATATTAAAGGACAGGCTGTGGCCGACTTCTTAGCCGAACATCCAATCCCGGCACCCTTCAAGTTATACGAACAAATTCTGGGAGAGTTAGAAGAATGGGACTTGATTTCAGAAAAGGATGACTCGCGAAAGTCTTCTGAGGCAAATACAGTCTCGAAAGGTGTATGGCAGCTTTTCTTTGATGGTGCCTCCCAAATGGGATCAGAGGAAAAAATGACAGCGGGGGTAGGAGTTATTTTCGTTTGTCCCCGCAACCACATCATTCCTCGAGCTTACTCATTAGCAAGCTCGAGCTCCAACAATGTCACGAAATATAACGCTCTCCTAATCGGCTTAAAAGTAGCCAAACAACTGGGGGTCAAATATTTGGAGGAATATGGGGACTCTCAACTTGTTGTGAATTAAGTAAAAGGGGAGTATGAGGTCAAACATGAAGACCTCTTGCCGTATTATCGTGCGGTGATCAAGATTGCCGATAGTTTCGATGGTTTCTATATCAGCCACATAAAGCGCCACCGAAATAGTTATGCAGATTTGCTAGCTTTCTTGGCTGCTACATTAGCCTTGCCAAGCATGCTAGAAGGCAAATTACGGTAGAAAGCAAAGAATTATTTTGTCCAAAGGACAAGATCAAAGAAGAAATGAAGAAACCACGGGAAGACGAAGCTGACGCTTTCGAATCAAGCCTAGAACCGAGGGATTGGCATTTTCTATATATAGACTATGTCCTTTACAGTATATTACCCGAAGGTCTAAAAGAAGCTAGGGCAATTCAGAGAAGGGCTGTCCGGTTCTACTACAATGCAAAACTCCAGACATTGTGTAGAAAATCTTACGATGAAATTTTACTTTGCTGTCTCTCCAACCGCGAAGCTCTAAAGGTACTCAAAGAAGCTCATGCTGGCATCTGTGGAGCACACCAGCCAAGGCCAAAACTCTGGGATAGAATCCGAAGGATGGGTTATTACTGGCCTATGATGATGACAGAAGCGGTCGACTGCGCCAAGAAGTGTAGGGTCTACCAAAGACATGCAGACTTTATACATCAAGCTCCAGAGTATCTTCACCCAACGGCTACGTCATGGCCGTTTGAACAATGGGGTATGGACATTGTCGGGCAATTTCCCCTCCATCAACGAGAGGACATCGGTTCATTTTGGCTATAATAGATTATTTTCCAAAATGGACCGAAGTTGTTTCCCTGGTTGAAGTAAAGTCATTGGATGTTATCACATTCATCAAGCACCATGTGCTTTACCACTTCGGAGTGCCCAGAAAGGTCATTCAAGATAATGAGCCTCAATTTGTAAGCCAAGTATATTCTAGATTCTGCAACAAGTACAGGATCGAGGACATAGTTTCATCGCCATATTACCCAGCAGCTAATGGTCTAGTAGAAGCTTTCAATAAGACCATTGTAAAACTTCTTAAAAAGTTTGTGTCATCCAATCAACGAGACTGGGACGAGAAGCTCGGAGAATGCCTATGGGCATATCGCACCACAGTCCGAACCCCCACCAAATCCACGGCCTTCTCTTTGGTATATGGGTCAGAAGCAGTCTTGCCTTTGGAAATCCAAATCCCATCATTTCGAGTTTCATTAATAACTAGAATGATGCAAGAAGAAAGACATCAATAAAGACTCTAAGAATTAGAGGCTTTGGACGATAAGCGCTTAGAAGCTCAGCAGAGTATTGAACTATACTAGGCGCGGATCTCCAGAACTTTTAACAAAAAAGCTAAGCTAAGAACTTTTAAAAAAGGCAATCTAGTCCTGTCAGTCAAAAAGCCGATCATAACTAGCCAGAAGCCTAGAGGGAAGTTCCAGGCGAAGTGGGAGGGACCCTTTGTCATTGATACGGTCTACTCCAATAGCACGTATTGATTGACAAAATCGAACAGTGACAAGATTATGATGCTAATCAACGGCAAGTTCCTGAAGAAATATTAATCTTAGCAAAATTGCGGAACACCAGTTGTAATTTGACCAGGGTAGTTCAACGCAAACCATGAACCAAAGTTTGTCTGTAATCGGAAGTTCATTAATAAAGATTTATGGTTCCAGACTAAAAATCTTTAAAGCCGCGAACCAAATTTTCTTTCTATAAAATTTGCCATGTTAAATATTATCTCTGGCGAACCAGGTTTTCTTTTTACCAAATTTGCTAAGTTAAATAATACCTCTGGCGAACCAGATTTTTTTTTTACCAAATTTGCTAAGTTAAATAATAGCTCTGGCGAACCAGATTTTCTTTTTACCAAATTTTCCAAGTTAAATAATACCTCTGGTGAATCAGATTTTCTTTTAATCAAATTTGCCAAGTTAAATAATACCTCTAGCGAATGAAACGTACTTTCTATCAAATTTGCCGAGTCAAAAACACCTTTCGCGAATCAAATTTGTCAACAAGAAGTTCTTTCATTCACAGTAATTTCGGGTACTTAGAAAATTTTGATTCATTTTGAGATTATCAAGTTAACAGTTACCTCTGGTAATCAATATCAGAATTATCCTTCAGATACTCTTAGTTACGTAAAAAGAAAAGAACTTCTTTATTCATCATCAAAACAAAATTATAGAGAATTCTCTAGTGTTGTACAGTCAACAAGAGTGGATACAAATCACTGATGTAAAAAGAAGAGAGGAAACTTGCTTCTGTAATCGTCTCTTTCAGCATGGTTCAGATAATTCAGATCAAAAAGTTTGCTCTTGCAGGCTCTTCTTCTGGAATGACAGACTTGCTTCTTTAGCCTTCTCTTTGGGCATGGCTCGGATTAAAAAGTTTGCTCCATGGCCTCCACTTCCTATTTGCTCTTGTAGCCTCCTTTTTAAGGACGACTTAAAGGCACAATCTTGTTTCTTCTTTCCGACCACAATCAGAGACCTCCTGGTTAGTTCCCCTAGTGATGATGCCAATGACTTGATTAGTTCAAAACTGGGCATACCAAATGCACTCTCCAAACGTATAACGTGAGGGGTTGCACAAATTCAAGGTCCTGGTCATTAGTACCCCAACCTTGTGGGATACTAGGAAAGAAGAAAAATATTGCCCCAGACCCAAAATCTTTTCTCTCATGAAAAATACATGAGACCTTCCAAGCCCCTTGAGTATTGAAAGTAATTACAAGCCCATCGGGTCTGGGTCATTGTTAAGGAGAATGACTACGGTTATCTCCTGCAGCCAAGTCAAATCCTTGTTAAAAAGGAACAAAGGAAGAAAGAGGATAATATTAATCAGAAGAAGAAGTTTAAGGAAAATGACTACGGTCAGAAGAACCTTTTCGGTGGAACACCCCTCTAGATTGATATAGTTTGGAGGTCTTGTAACATGCCAACTCTTACCCATCGCATCGGTTGGAGAAGAAGAAAATATGGCTGCACAAATAAATCAACTACAAAAGAAAGAAAGAGAAGAGAATCGGGAAGAAATTTTATCATGTCAGAATGATCTTCCATTGAAGGAATCATGCATCTTGTATAGACAGTCTGGTAACTGTGATCTTTGGTTTGGAAAAGATAAGGCTGAAATCTTCGGTTAAGATTTTCAGTTCAGATCTCAACATAATTTATTACTGTTGCATGGGACATTTAGATATCACAGCCCGGAGATCTTGTCATTAATAGAGACATGTAACGCTTAGGATTCCATGCCCGACGGCTTCGTCGCAAGGCTCGCAGAAGTCTCTACAAATTCCAAAGAATTTTGAGTCAACCTGTAAAGTTTCGATGCGCAATATCGCGAACCTGAAAATTGCAGTCTGCAAGAGCCACGATCGCGAATTTAACATGAATCCTCAAACTTCCGGGCGGAACATCACAAACTCAAGCTCGCAATCCTTGGAAGTCAGGATCGTGCATATACTATGGGTTTAGTCAACTCGCGAACCTCCGAATGTGAAGTCACAAACCTTACAAAGATTTGTGGAAGTCATGTGACAATACGTATACCAAAATTTTACAGAGAATCGCAAATTTCAGACGCGAGAGGACGAGTTTATTGCAAGTCTTCGAAGACAAATGCTAAGATCATGCCTTAGAAATACAAAACCAAGTTTAAGTTCTCTACATAAGCAATACAGAATTGTACTCTCAGAAGATTCTAATACAGAATGATATGTCCAAAGTACTCCAAAACTTCTCAAAAATCATGAGAGTTTTGAAAACTTTAGAGGGGGTTTTGTCGGCAAAAAAATCTCGAAAACAAAGCAGATCCGCGAATTCAGAGTCGGAAGTCCGCAACTCAGCAGATCCACGAACCTAACAGACTGAGGTTCGCGGCCCAGACGATAGAATAGGTTTGCGAATCTAAAACTAAGATTCGCGATACTGCCCTTAGCATCCGGGTAGGGGTTTAATACAAAGTCATCTGACCTGAACAAGAGAGTTGCCACCTCAGATCGTGGAGATAACTGCCAAACGAATGCAGCGGCATTATTCCAGTCGTGGGAGCAACCACCTAACGAATATGATAGCACTTCTCGAGTAGTGGGAGCTAACGGTCGAGCAAATAAGGCAGGACGTTACCCTAGAACCCCTATAAAAGGCAGGGGAGCGAAAGAGAACGGGGACAGACGAAGAGACGGAGAGACATCTTCTCCTAAAAAAATTACCCCTTGTGATCAAGAGTCAAGAGCCTTTTTTTTTCTTTTAGCCAACTGAGAGAGATTGTACAGAGTGTCAATGGAGAGCAGGATCGTCCTCCATAGCTACATCAAAACCTAGCTTTAATCAAAGAGGAAATCTATCTTCCTCATCTTCTGTAAACGGGAAACCGTTGGATTGTAATCCTTTATTGAAAAAACTTCAATAGAGCGTCGTTCGCAATTTTTATAGCGAACACCCGTGCACAATGCCGTGCGGGTTCGGGCACACGGACGGTCTAGTTCGGCGCGGTCGGGACTGCCTGTGCACCGGCCTTGTAGGTTTGTGCGGGTGGACGGACTGGTTCAAGGCGGATGGCATGGCCGGGGCTGCCCACGCACCGTGTCGTGCGGGATTCGGCGGATGGACAGTCAGATTCGGGGCAACCGGGACTGCCCCCGCACCATGCCTTGTGCATTGAGGCAGGCGGACGGTCTAGTTCGGGGCGAATGGCACTGCCCATGCACCATGCCATGCGGGTTCGGCCGTACGCACGGTCCGGTTCGGGGTAGATGGCACGGACAGGGCTGCCCGCGCACAGTGCCGTGCGGGTTCGGGCGTACGGATGGCCCAGTTTGGGGCCGATGGCCATGCTCGCACGCCATACCTTGCGCGTTCAGGTGGGCGGATGGTCCGGTTCAGGGCAGATGGCCCTGCCCGCGCCCCATCCTGTGCGGGTTCGGTCTTACCCATGATCCGGTTCGAGGCGGATGGCACGGGCGGGGCTGCCCGTGCACAGTGCCGTGCAGATTCGGGCGTATGGATGGTCTGGTTCGGTGTGATCAAGACTACCCGCGTACTGAACCTTGCGTATTCGAGCGGGTGGATGGACCAGTACGGGGTGGATTGCATGGCCGGGGCTGCTCACATGCCGTGCCATGCAGGTTCGGGCATACGGACAGGCCGGTTCGGGGTGGCCGGGGCCACTCGTGCACAGTGCCATGTGGGTTTGGGCGAACGGACGGTCCGGTTCGGGGCGGTCGGGACAGCCCATACACCCATGCCTTGCGAGTTTAGGTAGTCGAACGGTTCAATTCGGGGTGGTCGGAACTGGCCGCGCACCGTGTCTTGCGGGTTCGTGCAGGTAGACGGACCGGTTCGGATAGCCGGGACTGCCCACGCACTGTGCCGCGTGCGTTCGGGTATATAGACGGTTTGGTTTGGGAAGGATGGCCATGCCCGCGCACCGTGCCGGGTAGGTTCTGGCGTACGAATGGTTCAGTTCGGGGCGGATGGCCATGCCTACGCATCGTGCCGAGCGAGTCTCGACAGACGGACGGTCCTGTTGGGTGCAGATGCCACGGCCGGGACTGCCCGCGCACAGTGCCGTGCGGCTTCGGGAGGACGGATGGTCCTATTTAGGGCGGTCGGGCTCCCCGCGCACGATGTCGTGCAGGATCAAGCTGGCGGACGATCAGATTTTGGGCGGTCGGGGCTGCCCGTGCATCCTGCCTTGTGAGTTCGGGCGGACAGACGGACCGGTTCGGGGTGGCCAGCACTGCCCGCGCACCATGCCGTGTGCGTTTAGGTGGACAGACGGTTCGGTTCTGGGTGGATGGCCATGCCCGCGCACCGTGCCATGCGTTTTTGGGCGTACAGACGGTCCGGCTCAGCGGTAGATGGCACGTTCGGGACTGCTTGCGCACAGTGCCGTGCGGGTTCGAGCATACGGACGGTCCGGTTCGGGGTCGATGGCACGGCCGGGACTTCCAGCGCATCGTTGCATGCGTGTTCGGGCAGACCGACAGCCTAGAATGGGAAGGGTGGCACGAACGGTACTGCCCTCTCACCGTGTCGTACCGTATGGGCAGACCGACGGTTAGGTTCGGGCAGATGGCCAAGCCGGGACTGCCGGCATACCGTGCCCCGCCAGTTCGAATAGACGGACGGCCCGGTTCGGGGCGGACGGGACTACCCGTGCACCATGCCATTTCGGTTCGTGTAGTTGGACGGTCGAGTTCGGGGCGGGTGCGCGCAGTGCCGTGCAAGTTCGGGCGGATGGTCGGACCGGTTCGAGGCAGATGGCACGGCTAGGAATGTTCTCGCACCGTGTCATGCGAGTTCGATCGGACGGACGGTCCTGATTGGGGCAGATGTTATGGAATGGACTACCCATGCACAGTGCCGTGCAGGGTCGGGTGGACGGATGATCCGGTTCGAGGCAGTTTGGATGGACCACACACCATGCCTTGCGAGTTTGGGCAGGCGAACGGATCGGTTGGGGGTGGCCGGGACTGCCCGCGCACTGTTCCGTGCGCGTTCGGGCAGACGGATGGTTCGGGGCAGATGGCCATGCCTGCGCACCATGCCGTGCGAGTTCGGGAATACGGACGGTCCAGTTCGGGGGTGGATGGCTTGGCCGGGATTGCCCGCGCACCGTGCCGTGTGAGAGTCAAAGGACGGACAGTCCAATATGAGGCGGTCGGGACTGCCCGCGCCATTCTGGTGGGCGGACAGTCCGATTCGGGGCGAATGGCACTACCCACGCACCGTGCCGTGCGGGTTCGGCCGTTGGCACGGTCCAGTTCGGTGCGGATGGCATGGATAGGGCTGCCCGTGCACAGTGCCGTGCGTGTTCGGGTGTACGGACAGTCCGGTTCTGGGCCAATGGCCATGCCGCACTCCGAGCCTTGCATGTTCGGGCACGCAGATGGTCAAGTTCAGGGCGGTCAGGACGGCCTGTGCACCGTGCCTTGCGCATTCGTGTGGGAGGACGGTCTGGTTTAGGGCAGATGGCACTGCCCACGCATCGTGCCCTGTGGGTTTGGCCGTACGCACGGGCCGGTTCGGGGCAGATGGCACGGACAGGGTTGCCCGCGCTTCGTGCCATGCGGGTTCGTGCATACGGAATGTCCTGTTCGGGGCCGATGGCCTGACTTGGACTTTTCGCGCACAATGTTGAGAGGGTTTGGGCAGACCGACGGTCCAGTTAGGGGTGGATGGCATGGCCGGTACTGCTCGCTCACTGTGCCGTGCCATATGTGCAGACCGACGGTCTAGTTCGCGGCGAATGGCATGGCCAGGACAGCCTGCGTACCATGCCGTGTCGATTCGGACGGACGGACAGCTCAGGTCGGGGCGGACAGGACTGCTCGCGCACCGTGTCGTGCCATGCCGGTTCGGGCGAACAGACGGCTCGGTTCGGGGTGGTCAGGACGGCCCGCGCATCGTGCCTTGCGGGTTCGAGCAATCAGACGGTCTGGTTCAGAGTGATCGGGACTTCCCGCACACCGTGCCTTACGGGTTCGAGCGGCGGACGGACTGGTTCAGCGTGGATGGCACTGCCCATGCAACGTGTCGTGCGAGATCAGGCGGACAGACTGTCCGATTGGGGGTGGTCGGGACTGCCAATGCACTGCGCCTTGCACGTTCGAGTGGGCGGACAGTCCGTTTCGAGGCGGATAGCTCAGCCCGTACAATGTGCTGTGCGGGTTCTGCCATGCGCATGGTCCGGTTTAGGGCGGATGGCACGGACGGGGCTGCCCATGCACAGTGTCGTGCGGATTCGGGCATACGGACGACCCAGTTTAGGGCGGTCGGGACTGCCAGCGCACCGTGCCTTGCGGGTTCGGGCAGATGGACGGACTGATTCATGACGGATGGCATGGCAAGGGGCTGCCTGCGCACGTGCCATGTCTGGAGAAGGCCCGAGCAGGCCGGTTTGGCACGTTTTGCCTATTTTTGTCAGCCTTAAGGTGCTCCGTAGGCCGGTTCCGCCCCGCCGGCCAACTCTAGAGTTCCGGCACCTCCTAGGCATGGCAGGGGTAGGCCATGCAGTGTGAGGAGCAGGACCCTTTGGCTCGGGTGGACGGCCCACCCTGCCATGCGGTGTGCCCCGGAGGGCGGCTGTCCAGTTGCCGCCGCCGCCGGCGATCACCGAAGTTCCAACCATGTCCGGTGGAGGCCCAGGCAGGCCAGTTTGGCCCGTTTTGGTTGTTTTTGCCCGCTTTAACGTGGTCGAGAGGCCGGTTCCGCCCCGTGGGCCATTGGTGGAGTTCCAACCATGTCCGACGGAGGCCCGGGCAGGCTGGTTTGGCCCGTTTTGCTTGATTTTGTCAGCTTTATGGTGCTCGGGAGGCTGGTTTGGCCCGTTTTTCTAGTTTTTGTCAGCTTTTAGGTGCTCGGGAGGCTGTTCTGGTTTGTTTTACTCATTTCTGTTGGTTTTTATGTGCTCGGGATTTCAGTTTGGCCATTTTGCTTGGCTTTCGGTACTCGGGAGGCCGGTTTGGCCCATTTTTCTTGGCTATTTTCGCAGCAGAGCCGGCAGGGTGGCATGGGATTTCCCGTACTTTGCGGAGCTACGTTGCATGCGCACCGATGTCCCGTTGCGAGTTGCTACCCGAGCCATCTGTTTGGGCACGGTTGCCACGAGCATTCGGGCCTCGCAGAGCAGCTTTCGTGTCGGCATGTGAGTGGTTTTAGTCAGCATGTCCTGGCAGGCCCCCTGCCTCTGCACAGCCGACTGCCGACGCTACTCTCCCTTCACTAGTTCACTCCAACGACATCATCTGGCTCTGTGCATTACCCCGTTGCCTGTGGAGCAAACCGGATTCCATTGGAAACCCATGTCGTCGGATGCTCCTTACCGCTCTCCTCCGTACGCTTGATGCAGTGGTGGAGGCACAAATGGGGGTCCATGACAGCCACCGAACGGCAGCCGAACATGGCCGTCCGCTCTAATAGGCTGTCGAGGACTCGCCAGGGCGCGCGGGTGCTGTGGATTTGAAGAGGGCTGGGGGTCTGCTCCCCCCTGCTCCTCTACTCGGTTGCAATTTGGCTACCTACGAATGAACGACGCCCCACCTGCCGATGGCTCGTCCTCCCGTGCTCGGGTGGGCACCTCGGCTGCACGGACGTCGTCGAGGGTGTGCTACCTGGTTGATCCTACCAGTAGTCATATGATAGTCTCAGAGATTAAGCCATGCATGTGAAAGTATGAACAAATTCAGACTGTGAAACTGCGAATGACTCATTAAATTAGTTATAGCTTGTTTGATGGTACGTGCTACTCAGATAACACGTAGTAATTCTAGAGCTAATACATGCAACAAAACCCGACTTCCAGATGGGATGCATTTATTAGATAAAAGGCCGATGCGGGCTCTGCCCGCTGCTATGATGATTCATGAAAACTCGACGGATCGCACGGCCCTCGTGCTAGCGACACATCATTAAAATTTCTGCCCTATCAACTTTCAATGGTAGGATAGAGGCCTACCATGGTGATGACGGGTGACGAAGAATTAGGGTTTGATTCCGGAGAGGGAGCCTAAGAAACGGCTACCACACCAAAGGAAGGTAGCAGACGAGCAAATTACCCAATCCTGACACAGGGAGGTAGTGACAATAAATAACAATACCGGGCTCTTACGAGTTTAGTAATTGGAATGAGTGCAGTCTAAATCCCTTAATGAGGATCCATTGCAGGGCAAGTCTGGTGCCAGCAGCCGCGGTAATTCCTGCTCCAATAGCGTATATTTAAGTTGTTGCAATTCCGGTCGGTCTGCCTTCCAGTGTGCACCGGCCGTCCCTTCCCTTCTGCCAGCGATGCGTTCCTGGCCTTAATTGGCCGGGTCGTGCCTCTGGCTCCGTTACTTTGGAGAAATTAGAGTGCTCAAAGCAACCCTTCGCACTGTATACATTAGCATGGGATTTTGGTCCTATTCTGTTGGCCTTCGGGATCGGAGTAATGATTAAGAGGGATAGTCGGGGGCATTCGTATTTCACAGTCAGAGGTGAAATTCTTGGATTTATGAAAGACGAACAACCGCGAAAGCATTTGCCAAGGATGTTTTCATTAATCATGAATGAAAGTTGGGGACTCGAAGATGATCAGATACCGTCCTAGTCACAACCATAAACGATGTCGACCAGGGATTGGTGGATGTTGCTTTTAGGACTCCACCGCTACCTTATGAGAAATCAAAGTTTTTGGGTTCCGGGGGGGAGTATGGTCACAAGGCTAAAACTTAAAGGAATTGACAGAAGGGCACCACCAGGAGTG
>JAYEPQ010000018.1:23510775-23513275 GCA_036321105.1 Dracaena cambodiana
GGGGACTGCCCACTCAACATGTCATGCGGGTTATGGTTGACGGATGGTCCTGTTCATGGTGGATGGCAAGCAGTATTGTCAGCGCACCGTGCCAAGCGGGTTCTGGCAGACGGATAGCCCGATTGGTGGATGGCACGGTCGGGACTACCCGCGCATCGTGCCTTGCATGTTCGGGCGGACCGGCTCGGGGTGGTCGGGACTTCCCGCGCACTGTGCCGTGCGCGTTTGAGCGAACGAACGGAATGGTTCGGGGCGGCTGGGATTGCCCGCACACCGTGCTGTGCGGGTTCGGGCGTACAGACGGACCAGTTCGGGGCGGCCGGGCCTGCCCACACACAGTGCCATACAGATTCGGGTAAATGGACGAACCGGTTGGGGGCGGTCGGGACAGCCCGCGCATGCCCGCGCACCGTGCCGTGCGCATTCGGGCAGACGAACGGACCAGTTCAGGGTGACCGTGACTGCCCGCACATCGTGCCATGTAGGTTCGGGCATACGGACGGACCGGTTTGGGGCGGCCCGGACTGCTCGCGCACAGTGTCGTGCGAGTTTGAGCGGACGGACGGTTCGGTTCAGGGCAGTCGAGACAGCCCGCGCACTGTGCCTTGCTGGTTTAGGCTGTTGGATGGTCCAGTTCGGGGCGGTCAGGACTGCCCGCGCACCGTGCCTTGTGGGTTCGTGCGGACGGACGGACCGGTTCGGGGCGGCCGGGGCAACCCACGCACTGTGCCGTGTGCGTTCAGGTGGACGGATGGTTCGTTCGGAGCAGATGGCCATGCCCGCATTCTGTGTCGTGCAAGTTCGGGCGTACAGACGGTTCGGTTCGGCGCGGATGGCCATGCCCATGCACTGTGTCGTGCGGGTTTCGGCGGACAGACAGCCCGATTCAGGGTGGATGGCTTTGCAGGAATCGCCCGCACACCGTGCTGTACAGGTTCGGGTAGATGGACGGTCCGGTTCAGGGCGGTCGGGACTGCCCGCGCACCGTGCCGTGAGCATTCGGGCGGACAGACGATTCGGTTCGGGGTGGGTGGCCATGCCCGCGCACTGTGCCATGCATGTTCAGGCATACGTACGGTTCGGTTCTGGGCGGAGAGCCATGCTCACGCACTGTGCCGTACGAGTTCCGACGAACGGACTGCCCGGTTCGAGGCGGATGGCACGGTAGGAACTGCCCGCACACCATGCCATGCAGGTTTGGGCAGACGAACGGTCCGGTCGGGGCAGGCATGACAGCCCGCGCACCGTGCCTTGCGGGTTCAGGCAATCGGACGGTCTAGTTCGAGGCAATCAGGACTTCCCGTGCACCGTGCCTTGCGTGTTCAGTCGGAAGGACAGACCGATTCGTGGCGGCCAGGATTGCCCGCGGACCATGCCATGCGCATTCGGGCAGACAGACAGTTCGGTTCTGGGTGGATGGCCATGTCCGCGCACCATGCCGTGCGTGTTCGGTCGTACGAACGGTCCTGTTGGGGGCACATGCCATGGCCGGGATTGCCCACGGAGAGTACCGTGCGGGTTCGAGTTTACAGACGGTCAGGTTCGGGGATGATGGCACAGCCGGGACTGCCCGCGCACCGTGCCGTGCGGGATCAGGTAGACAGACGGTCAGATTTGGGGCGGTCGGGGCTGCCTGCACATAGTGCCTTGCGAGTTCAGGCAGTTGGACGGACTAGTTCAGGGAGCCAGGACTGCCTATGCACCATGCCGTGCGTTTCCATCAGACAAACAGTTCGGTTCGGTTCGGTTCGGGGCGGATGGCCAGTTCCGATTCGAGGTGGTCGGGACTGCCTGCGCACCTTGCCTTGCGCGTTCTGGTGGGCGGATGGACAGGTTCGGGACGGATGGCACTACCCGTGCACCGGGCCATGTGGTTTCGGCCATACGCGCGGTCTGGTTCGGGGTGGATGGCACAGACAGGGCCGCCCGTGCATAGTGCTGTGCGGGTTTGAGCATACAGATGGTCCATTACGAGGTGGTTGGAACGGCCCGCCCACATGGCCTTGTGGGTTCGGGCAGGCGGACGGACCGGTTCGGGCAGATGGCATGGCCGGGGCTACCCGCGCACCATGCCTTGCTCGTTTGGGAATGCAGACGGTCCAGTTTAGGGCGGATGGCACTGCCCGCGCACCGTGCTGCATTGGTTTGGTCATGCACACGGTCTGGTTCGGGGTGGATGGCATGGACGGGGCTGCCCGCACACAATGCCGTGCAGGTTCAGGCATACAGACGGTCCGGTGGTGCAGTCAGGACTGCCCGCACACCTGGTCTTGCAATTTTGGGCAGGCGAACGGACTCGTTCGGGGTGGATTGCATGGCCGAGACTGCCTGCGCATCATGCCTTGCGAAATCCAGCAGACAGACATTCTGATTTAGAGCGATTGAGATTGCCCCAAATCATGTGTTGAGCGTTCGGGGCGGATGGCACTGCCCGCGCACCGTGATCGTGCACCGTGCACCATGATAACTCGACGGATCGCATGGCCCTCTTGCCGGCGAT
>JAYEPQ010000018.1:23515775-23613275 GCA_036321105.1 Dracaena cambodiana
GCGAGGGAAAGAAGAAAAGGACTTTGAAAAGAGAGTCAAAGAGTGCTTGAAATTTGTCAGGAGGGAAGTGGATAGAGGCTGACGATGCTCATATGCCGGATGCGGAACGGCCCATGCAGGGCTGGTTCGCCACTCTACTTGATGCACGGACCGTTGCGGGCTGCGCCGGCAGCCTAAGCCCGGGTGGATGACCCCGCCCGCAGAAACGCTGCCGGTGCGGCCGGGTAAGCAGCGCGCGACATTTGGCGTGCCCCCTCGTGGGCACCTACACGTTCCTGGCACCAGCCTTCGGGCTCCCCATCCAACCCGTTTTGAAACACAAACCAAGGAGTCTGACATGCGTGCGAGCCGACAATCTTCTGTGAAGGGTTCGAGTGGGAGCACGCCTGTCGGGACCCGAAAGATGGTGAACTATGCCCGAGCGGGGTGAAGCCAGAGGAAACTCTAGTGGAGGCCCGTAGTGATATTGACGTGCAAATCATTCGTCTGACTTTGGTATAGGGGCGAAAGACTAATCGAACCATCTAGCAGCTAGTTCCTTCCAAAGTTTCCCTATGGATAGCTGGAGTCCGCGTGCGAGTTCTATTGGGTAAAGCCAATGATTAGAGGCATCGGGGGCGCAACGCCCTTGACCTATTCTCAAACTTTAAATACGTAGGACGATGCAGCTGCTTCGATGAGCCGCACCACAGAATCGAGAGCTTCAAGTGGGCCATTTTTGGTAAGCAGAATTGGCAATGCGTGATGAACCAGAAGCCGGGTTACGGTGCCCAACTGTGCACTAACCTAGAACCCACAAAGGGTGTTGGTCGATTAAGACAGCAAAACGATGGTCATGGAAGTCGAAATTCGCTAAGGAGTGTGTAACAACTCACCTGTCAAATCAACTAGCCCCGAAAATTGATGGCGCTTAAGTGCGCGACCCACACCCGGCCATCAGGGTGATCGTCATGCCCCGATGAGTAGGAGGGCACGGCGGCCACCACAAAACTCAGGGCGCAAGCCCAGGCAGAGCAGCCATCGGTGCGGATCTTGGTGGTAGTAGCAAATATTCAAATGAGAACTTTGAAGACTGAAGAGGAGAAAGGTTCCATGTGAACGGCACTTGCACATGGGTTAGCCGTTCCTAAGGGACGGGGGAAGCCCGTCAGACAGCGCGTCGCCGTGCGAGCTCCAAAAGGGAATCAAGTTAAAATTCAAGAGCCTAGATGTAGCGGCGGATGGCAATGTTAGGGAGTCCAGAGACGCCGGCAGGGGCCTTGGGAAGAGTATCTTTTCTGCGTAACAGCCCGTCCACCGTGGAAATGGCTTAGCCGGAGATAGGGTCCAGTGATTGGAAGATCACTGCATGTTGCACGGTGTCTGGTGCGCCCCTGCCCGCCCTTGAAAATCTGGAGGATAGAGTGCCGCCCACACCCAGCCGTACTCATAACCGCATCAGATCTCCAAAGTGAACAACCTCTAGCCAATGGAACAATGTAGGCAGGGGAAGTTGGCAAAATGGATCCGTAATTTTGGGAAAAGGACTGGCTCTGAGGGCTGGGCACGAGGGTCCCAGCCCCGAACTCGTCGGCTGTTGGCGAACTACTCGAGCCACACCCATGGCGAGAGTGTGTCGCCGCGTGCTGGCTAGGGGACGGACTTGGAATGGCTCCCTTGGAAGGGAGGGCCTTCCCTGGGTGTCGAACAGTCGACTCAAAACTGGTACTGACAAGAGGAATCTGACTATTTAATTAAAACAAAGCATTGCGATGGTCCTAGCGGATGACAACACAATGTGATTTCTGCTCTGTGCTCTAAATGTCAAAGTGAAGAAATTCAACCAAGCGCGGGTAAACGGTGGGAGTAACTATGACTCTCTTAAGGTAGCCAAATGCCTCTTCATCAAATTAGTGATGCGCATGATTGGTTTAACGAGATTCCCACTGTCCCTGTCTACTATCTAGTGAAACCACAGCCAAGGGAACGGGCTTGGCAGAATCAGTGGGAAAGAAGACCATGTTGAGATTGACTCTAGTCCGACTTTGTGAAATGACTTTAGAGGTGTAGGATAAGTGGGAGTTGGTTCGCCCGGCGAAAGTGAAATACCACTACTTTTAATGTTATTTTACTTATTCTGTGAGATGGAGGTGGGGCCCAGCCCCTCTTTTTGGCTCCAAGGATGCTCTACGTGGGCTGATCCAGGCGGAAGACATTGTCAGCTGGGGAGTTTGCCTGGGGCGGCACATCTATTAAAATATAATGCGGGTGTCCTAAGATGAGCTCAACGAGAATAGAAATCTTGTGTGGAACAAAAACGTAAAAGCTCATTTGATTCTGATTTCCAGTACGAATATGTACCATGAAAGCATGGCCTATCAATCCTTTAGAACTTTAGAATTTGAAGCTAGAGGTGTCAGAAAAGTTACCACAAGGATAACTTGCTTGTGGCAGCCAAGCGTTCATAGCGACGTTGCTTTTTGAACCTTCGATGTTGGCTCTTGCTATCATTGTGAAGTAGAATTCACCAAGTGTTGGATTGTTCACCCACCATTAGGGAACGTGAGCTGGGTTTAGACCGTTATGAGACAGGTTAGTTTTACCCTACTGATGAGTGTGCCGCAATAGTAATTCAACCTAGTACGAGAGGAACCTTTGATTCAAACAATTGGTCATCGCACTTGGTTGAAAAGCCAGTGGCGCGAAGCTACCGTGTGCCGAATTATGACTGAACACCTCTAAGTCAGAGTCCAGGCTAGAGAAGCAGAGCCAGCGCCCGTCGACTACCTCTCGACCCACAGTAGGGGCGCTTGCGCCCCCATGGGCACATGTCAAATGCCATGGCCTGCGCGGCGGACACGCTGCTGGGCCCCCTTGGAGCGAAATTCCAAACAGGATGAGGCAGAAGGACGGTCCGATTCGAGGCGGTTGGGACTGCCCGTGCACCATGCCTTACGCATTTGGGCAAGCGGACGGTCCGATTCTAGTCGGATGGAACTGCCCACGCACAATGTCGTGCAGGTTTGGGCTTACAGATGGTACGGTTCGCGGTGGTCGGCAATGAAGTGCACCATGCCTCGCGGGTTTGGGCGGAGGATGGACCGATTCAGGGCGGATGGCATGGCTGGGGCAGCACATGCACTGTGTCGTGTGCGTTTGGGCGGACAGACGGTTCGGTTCGGGGCGGATGGCCATGACCGCGCATCGTGCCATGCAGGTTTGGACGTACGGATGGTTCGGTCTGAGGCAAATGGCCATGCCCGTGCACTGTGTTGTGCAGGTTCTGGCAGACGGAGGGCCTGGTTTGGGGCGGATGGCACGACAGGAACCGCTCGTACACCATTCCAAGCGGGTTTGGGCAGACGGACGGTCCGGTTCAGGGTGATCAGGACAGCCCACACACCATGCCTTGCAGGTTCATGTGGACGGACAGACCGGTTTGGGGCGGCTGGGACGGCCCACGCACCATGCCGAGCTCGTTCGTGCAGATGGACGGTTCGGTTCGGAGCGAATGGCCATGCCCGCGCACCGTGCCGTGCAGGTTCGGGAGTACGGACGGTTCGGTTCAGGGCGGATGGCCATGCCTACGCACCCGGCCGTGCGGGTTCCGGTGGACGAATGGTCTAGTTGGGGGCAGATGCCACGGCCGGGACTGCCCGCTCACAGTGCCATGCAGGTTCGAGCGGACGGACGGTCTGATTCGGGGCAGTTGGGACTGCTCACGCACCGTGCCGTGTGGGGTCAGGCGGATGAACGGTCAAATTCAAGGCGGTCGGGGCAGCCCGCGCACTGTGCCTTGCGGGTTCGAGGGGACAGACGGACCGGTTTGGGGCGGTCGGGACTGCCCGCACACCATGCCATGTGCGTTCGGGCAGACGGACGGTTCATGGCGAATGGCCATACCCGCGCACCGTGCCGTGCGGGTTCAGGTGTACAGACCGTCCGATTCAGGGGCGGATGGCATGCCCGAGACTGCCTGCGCACAATGTCATGTGGGGTCGTGCATACGGACGGTCCGGCTCGGCGACAATGGCACAGCTGGGATTGCCAGCGCACCATTCCGTGCGGGTTCGGGCAGACCGACGGCCCAGTTCGGGGAGGATGGCATGGACGGTACTGCCCTCTCACCGTGCTGTGCCATATGGGCGGACCGACGGTCAGATTCAGGGCGGATGGCTCGGCCGGGACTGCCCAAATACTGCCACGCCAGTTCAGAAGGACAGACGGCCCGGTTCGGGGTGGACGGGACTGCCAGCGCACCATGCCATGCCGGTTCGTGCGGGCGGACGGTCCGATTCAGCGCGGGACTGCCTGTGCACAATGCCGTGCGGGTTCGGCCGAACAGTCGGTCCGATTTAGGGCGGATGGCACGTCCAGGACTGTCCTCGCACCGTGCCGTGCGGGTTCGATTGGACGGACAGTCCTGTTCGGGGCGGATGCTACAGAATGGGCTATCCATGCATAGTGTCATGCCACAGTGCCATGCGGGTTTAGGCGGATGGACGATCTGGTTCGGGACGGTCGGGATGGCTCGAGCATCATGCCTTGCGGGTTCCGACGGATAGACCGGTTTGGGGCAGATGGCATGGGCTGACCACCACCATGCTGTGCGGGATGAGGCGGACGGATGGTCCGATTCGGGGCAATCGGGACTGCCCACGCACCGTGCCTTGTGCGTTCGAGCAAGCGGACGGTCCTGTTCGGGGTGGATAGCACTGCCCGCACACAGTGCCGTGCGAGTTCGGGCTTATGGATGTTACAGTTCGCAGTGGTCGGGACTGCCATGCATTGTGCCTTGCGGGTTTGGACGAATGGCACGTCCGGGGCGGCCCGTGCACCGTGCCTTGTTGGTCGGGCAGACGGACGGTCTGGTACATGGTAGTCGGGACAGAACGCGCACCGCGCCTTCTGTGTTCGCGTGGGTGGATGGTCTAGTTCGGGGCGGATGGCACTGCCTGTGCACCGTGCCATGCGGGTTCGACCATGCACATGGTCCAGTTTAGGGCGGATGGCACTGCCCGCGAATAGTGCCGTGCGGGTTCGGGCGTATGGACAGTCCAGTTCAGGGTGATCGGGACTGCCTGCGCACCGGCCTTGCTGGTTTTGGTGGGCGGACGAACCGGTTCGTGGTGGATGGCATTGCCGGTTTTGGCAGGCTCAGGCGAACGAATGCTCCAGTTCATGGCAATCGTGGCTGCCCACGCACCGTGCCTTGCGGGTTCCAGTTGACGGACGGACCGGTTCTGGGCGGTCGGGACTGCCCGCGCACCGTGGCGTGCACATTCGGGCAGATGGACATTCAGTTCGGGGCAGATGGCCATGCTTGCTCACCGTGCCATGCGGGTTCGGGCATACAGACGGTCTGTTGGGGACGGATGGTATGGTTGGGATAGCCCGCGGACAGTGCTGTGTGGGTTCGAGCATACGGACGGTCCGGTTCGGGGACGATGGCACGGCCGGGACTTCCAGTGCACCATTCCCTGCGGGTTCGGGTAGACTGAAGACCCGGTTCGGGGAGGATGGTACGGACGGGACTGCCCTCTCACCGTGTCGTGCCGTATGGGCTGACAGACGGTCTGGTTCGGGGCGGATGGCTCGGTCGGGACTGCCGCGTTCCTAGCCGCACCAGTTCGGACGGACGGACGGCCCGATTTTGGACGGCAAGATTACCCATGCACCGTGCTGTGCCGATTTGTGCGGGCAGACTGTCTGGTTCGGGGCGGGACTGCCCGCGCACAATGCAGTGCAGGTTCGGGCGGACAGTCGGTCCGGTGCGGGGCGGATGGCAAGTCCAGGTCTGTCCTTGCACCGTGCCATGCGAGTTCGGTCGACAGACGGTCCTGTTTGGGGGGAAATGGATTGCCCGTTCACAGTGTCGTGCGGGTTCGGACGGACGAACGATCCTGTTCGTGGTGGTTGGGACTGCCCACGCACCGTGTCTTGTGGATTCGAATGGTCGGACAGTCCGGTTTGGGGCAGTCGGGACTGTTCGAGCACGTGCCTTGCGAGTTTAGGCAGACGAACAGACCAGTTGGGGGTGGATGGCATGGCCGGGGCTGCCCCCGCACCGTGTCTTGTGGATTCGAATGGTCGGACAGTCCGGTTTGGGGCAGTCGGGACTGTTCGAGCACGTGCCTTGCGAGTTTGGGCAGACGAACAGACCAGTTGGGGGTGGATGGCATGGCCGGGGCTGCCCCTGCACCGTGCGGGATGAGGCGGACGAACTGTCTGATTCGGGGTGGTTGGGACTGCCCGCGCACCGATCTTTGAGCGTTCGGGGCAGGCGGATGGTTTGGTTCGGGGCGGTCGGGATTACCCGCACACCGAGCCGTGCGGGATGGGGCGGGCAGACGGCTTGGTTCTGGGTGGATGGCACTGCCCGCGTGCCGTGCTAGTTCGGGCTTACTGAAGTACATTTCACGGTGGTCGGGACTGCGGTGGTCGGGACTGCGGTGCACCGTGCCTTGTGGGTTCGGGCAGACGGACGGACCAATTCGGGACGGCTGGCATGGCCAGGTAGGCCTGTGCTCCGTGCCTTGCGCATTCGGGCGGGCGGACAGTCCGGTTTGGGGCGGTCGGGGCAGCCCGCGCACCATGCCTTGCATGTTTAGTCGGGCGGACGGTCCGATTCGGGGCGGAGGGCACGGTCCCCAAACTAGGCCGTGCGGGTTCAGCTGTATGCACGGTCCGGGTCGTGGCGGATAGCACGGATGGGCCTGTCCGCGCATAGTACCGTGCGGGTTCGAGCATACGGACGGTCCGGTTTGGGACGATCGGGACTGCCTGTGCACCGTCCTTGCTGGTTCGGGCAGGCGGATGGACCGGTTTGGGGCGGATGGCATAGCCGCGGCTGCCCGTGTGGGATTCGACGGATGGATGGTCTGATTCGAGGTGGTCGGGACCTGCCCACGCACGGTGGCTTGCGCGTTCTAGCAGACGAACGTTCCAGTTCGGGGCGGATGGAACTGCCCGCGCACTGTGCCGTGCGGTTTCGGTCGTAGGCATGGTCCGGTTTGGAGCAGATGGCACGGACAGGGCTACCTGTACACAGTGTCGTGCGGGTTCGGGCATACGGACGACCCGATTCGGGGCCGATGGCCATGCCCGCGCACCGTGCCTTGCATGTTCGGGTGGACGGATGGTCCGGTTTGGGGTGGTCGGGACTGCCCGCGCACCGTGCCTTGCGCATTCGGTTGGGCAGATGGACGGTCCGGTTCGTGGCCGATGGCCCGGCCAGGTCTTCCTGCGCATAGTGCCGACCGGGTTTGGGCAGTC
Organism: Dracaena cambodiana; assembly: GCA_036321105.1. Taxonomy (NCBI): domain Eukaryota; kingdom Viridiplantae; phylum Streptophyta; class Magnoliopsida; order Asparagales; family Asparagaceae; genus Dracaena; species Dracaena cambodiana. The sequence continues at coordinate 23,523,030 of JAYEPQ010000018.1, forward strand.
TAACGGCCTAGTTCGGGGTGGATGGCGTGGTTGGGACTGCCCGCGTACTGTGTCGTGCCGGTTCGGGAGGACGGACGGTCCGGTTCAGGGTGGTCGGGGCGGCCCGCGCACCGTGCCTTGCGGGTTCGAGCAGACGGACGGACAGGTTCGGGGTGGATGGCACTGCCCGCGCACTGTGCCATGCGAGTTCGGGGGGAGTATGGTTGCAAGGCTGAAACTTAAAGGAATTGACGGCTTAATTTAACTCTACATGGTGAAACTTACCAGGTCCAGACATAGTAAGGATTGATAGACTGAGAGCTCTTTCTTGATCTATGGGTGGTGGTGCATGGCCGTTCTTAGTTGGTGGAGCGATTTGTCTGGTTTATTCCGTTAACAAATGAGACCTCAGTTTGCTAACTAGCTATGCAGCAGCATCCTCCGCGGCCAGCTTCTTAGAGGGACTATGGCTGCTTAGGCCATGGAAGTTTGAGGCAATAACAGGTCTGTGATGCCCTTTGATGTTCTGGGCTGCACGCGCGCAACACTGATGTATTCAACGGGTCTATAGCCTTGGCCGACAGGCCGGGTAATCTTCAAAAATTTTATCATGATGGGATAGATCATTGCAATTGTTGGTCTTCAACGAGTAATTCCTAGTAAGTGCGAGTCATCAGCTAGCATTGACTATGTCCCTGCCCTTTATACACACCATCCGTCGCTCCTACCGATTTAATGATCCGGTGAAGTGTTTGGATTGCGGAACCAGGGGCGGTTCGCCACTCACGACGTCGCGAGAAGTCCACTGAACCTTATCATTTAGAGGAAGGAGAAGTCGTAACAAGGTTTCCGTAGGTGAAAGGCGGAAGGATCATTGTCGAGGCCCGAACAGACAATCGCGAACCCGTCAATGCTCCCGCAGTGGCGGAGGGACGCCGGCATTCACCCGCCTAACCCCGCCACCTCGAGGCACCCATGGCTGCCCCCGTCTTGCCTCGTTGCGGGACGGGTGGCGGGAACAATACCCGGCGCGTTGGGCGCCAAGTAACATTCACAGTCAGAGAGCGCCGCAAGCCGGTTCTGGCGTGCAGTGCGATCCTTCCATACAAGTCGAACTTTTACGACTCTTGGAAATTTATATCTTGGCCCTCGCATCGATGAAGAATGTAGCGAAATATACGTGGTGTGAATTGCATAATCCAGTGAACCGTCGAGTCTTTGAATGCAAGTTGCGCCCGAGGCTATCTGGCCGAGGGCACGTCTGCCTGGGCGTCATGCCTCGCGTCCCTCTGCGCACCCTGAGCCACCCTTTGCGCAGGGGTGGTGGCGGGCGAGAATGCAGAGATTGGCTCCCTATGCCTTGCGGCGCGGCGAGCCAAAGTGCAGGCCACCGGTCGGGAACGGATGAGGCGAGTGGTGGACGGACACGTACAGCGCCGAATGCTGCCTCCGCCCTCGGCCGCAGCGGTCATGCAACTCATGCTGACGGGTTCACTCATACGCGCCCCTTGGAACCCGACCCCAAGTCAGGCGGGGCCACCCGCTGAGCTTAAGCATATCAATAAGTGGAGGAGAAGAAACTTACGAGGATTCCCCTAGTAACGACGAGCGAACCGGGAAGAGCACAGCTTGGGAATCAGGCGGCCGCGCTGCCCAAATTGTAGCCTGGAGAAGCTTCCTCAGCGACGGACTGGGCCCAAGTCCTCTGGAAAGGGGCGCCATGGAGGGTGAGAGCCCCGTCCGGCCCGGACCTTGCCGCACCATGAGGCATTATCGGCGAGCAGGTTGTTTGGGAATGCAGCCCCAATCGGATGGTAAATTTCATCCAAGGCTAAGTAGCGGCGAAAGACCGATAGCGAACAAATACCCAAGGGAAAGATGAAAAGGACTTTGAAAAGAGAGTCAAAGAGTGCGTGAAATTGTCGGGAGGGAAGTGGATGGGGCCAGCAATGCGTGCAAGCCAGATGCGGAACGGCCCATGGTGGGCTGGTCCGCCGCTTGGCTCGGCGCACGAACCGTTGTGCCCAAACCTGGCCAGACGATCTAGCCCACGGAACGCTGCCGGCACGGCCGGGGAAGCAGCGCGCTCCGCTTGGCATGCCCCCTCGGGGGCACTTGCGCGCTTCTGCCACTGGCCTGCGGGCTCCCCATCTGATCCATCTTGAAACACGGACCAAGGAGTCTGACATGCATGCGAGTCGACGGGAATGAAAACCCGGAAGGCGCAAGGAAGCTGATGGTGGGATCCCCCTTGTGGGGTGCACCGCCGACTGACCCCGATCTTCTGTGAAGGGCTTGAGTGGGAGCATGCATGTCGGGACCCAAAAGATGGTGAACTATGCCTTAGCGGGGTGAAGCCAGAGGAAACTCTGGTGGAGGCCCGCTGTAATACTGACGTGCAAATCGTTCGTCTGACTTGGGTATTGGGGCAAAAGACTAATCGAACAATCTAGTAGCTGGTTCCCTCCGAAGTTTCCCTCCGGATAGCTGGAGCCTGCGTGTGAGTTCTATCGGGTAAAGCCAATGATTATAGGCATTGGGGGCACAACGCCCTCGACCTGTTCTCAAACTTTAAATAGGTAGGACGGTGCGGCCACTTCGATGAGCCGTGCTACGGAATCGAGAGCTCCAAGTGGGCCATTTTTGGTAAGCAGAACTGGTGATGCGTGATGAACCGGAAGCCGAGTTACGGTGCCCAACTGCGCGCTAACCTAGAACCCACAAAGGGTGTTGGTCGATTAAGACAGCAGACAGTGGTCATGGAATTCAAAATACTCCAAGGAGTGTGTAACAACTCACCTGCCAAATCAACTAGCCCCGAAAATGGATGGCGCTTAAGCGCGCGACCCACACCCGGCTATCGGGGCGATCATCATGCCTCGATGAGTAGGAGGGCACGACATATGCCACAAAAACCCGGGGTGCGAACCCGGGTGGAGCGGCCGTCGGTGCGGATCTTGGTGGTAGTAGCAAATATTCAAATGAGAACTTTGAAGGCCGAAGAGGCGAAAGGTTCCATGTGTACGACACTTGCACATGGGTTAGCGGATCCTAAGGGACGGGGGAAGCCCGTCAGATAGCGCATCGCTGCACGAGCTTCGAAGGGAATCGGGTTAAAATTGCCAATCCAGGATGTTGCGGTGGATGGCAACATTAGGGAGTCTGAAGACGCCGGAGGGGACCTCGGGAAGATCTATCTTTTCTGCTTAATAGCCTGCCAACCCCGGAAACGGCTCAGCCGGAGGTAGTGTCCAGCAGCTGGAAGAGCACCACACATCGCGCAGTGTCCAGTGCGCACACGGCGGCCCTTGAAAATTCAGAGGACTGAGTGCCGCCCATGCCCGGTCGTACTTATAACCGCATCAGGTCTCCAAGGTGAATAACCTCTAGTCAATGGAACAATGTAGGCAATGGAAGTTGGCAAAATGGATCCGTAACTTCAGGAAAAGGATTGGCTCTGAGGGCTGGGCACGGGGGCCCCAGCCCCGAACCCGTCGGCTGTCAGTAGACTGCTCGAGCCGCACCCTTGTTTAGAGCGGGTCGCCATGTGCTGGCCGGGGGACGAACTGGGAATGGTTCCATCGCAAGGGAGGGTCTTCCCTGAGCATCGAATAGCTGACTCAGAACTGGTACGAACAAAGGGAATTCGACTATTTAATTAAAACGAAGCATTGCGATGGTCCCTGCGGATGATAACGCAATGTGATTTCTGCCCAGTGCTCTGAATGTCAAAGTGAAGAAATTCAACCAAGCGCGGGTAAATGGCGGGAGTAACTATGACTCTCTTAAGGTAGCTAAATGCCTCATCATCTAATTAGTGACGCGCATTAATGGATTAACGAGATTCCCACTGTCCCTATCTACTATCCAGTGAAACCATAGTCAAGGGAATGGGCTTGGCAGAGTCAGCGAGCAAAGAAGACCCAGTTGAGCTTGACTCTAGTCCGACTTTGTGAAATGACTTGGGTGTAGGATAAGTGGGAGCTTGTTCGCCAGGCAAAAGTGAAATACCACTACTTTTAACGTTATTTTACTTATTCCGTGAGACAGAGGTAGGGCCCAGCCCCACTTTTTGGCTCCAAGGATGCTCTACACGGGCCGATCTGGGCGGAAGACATTGTAAGGTAGGGAGTTTAGCTGGGGCAACACATCTGTTAAAAGATAACGAAGGTGTCCTAAGATTAAAAGATACCCGTGCACCGTGCATTGCGCGTTCGGGCTGGCGAACGGTCTGGTTTGGGCAGATGGCATTGCCCATGCGCTGTGCCATGTGGGTTCGGCCATTCGCATGGTCCAGTTTGTGGCGGATGGCACAGACGGGGTTGCCTGCACACTGTACCGTGTGGGTTCAGGCGTACGGACAATCCGGTTCGGGACCAATGGCCCGACTGGGACTGCTCGTGCACAGCCCCTAGTGGGTTCGGGCAGACCGACCGCCCCGTTCGAGGCAGATGGCATGGCCGGTACTACCCGCTCACCGTGTCATGCCGTATGTGCGGACCGACGGTGCTAGTCGGGGCGGATGGCATGGCAGGGACTGGCTGCGTCCGGTTTGGATGGAAGGACGGCCCGATTCGCAACGGACGAGATTGCCCAGTTCGGGCGGACGGAAAGTCCGCTTTAGCGCGGTCGGGATGGCCCACACACCGTGACTTGCGGGTTCGGGCGGTCGGACGGTCCTGCTCGGGGTAGTCGGTACTACCCACGCATCGCGTCTTGCGGGTTTGAGCGGGCGAACGGACCAGTTCGGTGCGAATGGCATGGCCCGCGCACCATGTCGTGCGGGATCAAGCGGACGGACGATCCAAATCGGGGCGGTCGGGACTGCCACTACACCGTGCCTTGCGCATTCGGAAGGGCGGACAGTGCGGTTCTGGGATCGATTGGGACTGCCCGTGCACCGGGCATTGCGGTTCAGGCGGACGGACCAGTTCGGGCAGATTGCATGGTCGGGGCTACCCGCGCACCGTGCCTTTCACGTTCGGACGGGCGGAAGGTTCAATTCGGGGCAGATGGCCTTGCCACAGTAGCGTGCCATGCGGGTTCGGCCGTACGCACAATCCGGTTCAGGGCGGATGGCACGGATGGGGGTGCCCGTGCACAGTGCCGTGCGGGTTTTGGCATACGGACGGTCTGGTTCGGGGCCGATGGCCCAGCCAGGGCAACCCGCTCACCGTGTTGTGACGTATGTGCATATCGACGGTCTAGTTCGGTGCGGATGGAATGGCCGAGACTGTCCGCGTACCGTGCCGTGCCAGTTCGGACGGACTGAGGGCCCGATTCGAGATGGATGGGATTGCCCGTGCACCATGCCGTGCTAGTTCGGGCGGACGGACGCCCCAGTTTGGGATGATCAGGATGGCCCGCGCACTATGACTTGCGGGTTTGGCGGTCGGACGGACCTATTCGGGGCGGTCCGGACTGCCCATGCACCGTGCCTTGCCGGTTTAGTGCTGATGGCACAGCCTAACACCATGCCATGCGGGATCAGGCAGATGGACAGTCTGATTCGGGGCGATCGAGACTGCCCGTGCACTGTGCCTTGCGTGTTCGGGCGAGCGGATGGTCCAATTCGGCACGGATGGCACTGCCTGCGCACCGTGCCATGTTGGTTTGGTCGTATGCACAGTTCGGTTCGGGGCCGATGGCACGGACATGGTCGTCCGCGCACAGTGCTGTGTGGGTTGCGGTTCGGGAAGGCAGACGGACCGGTTCGGGGCGGATGCCATGGACGGGGCTGCCTGCACACCATGCCATGTGAGATCCGGCAGATGGAGAGTCCGATTCGGGGCAGTCGGGACTACCAACTCACCACGCCTTGCGCGTTCGGGCAGGCGGACAATCCAATTCAGGGCATACAGACGATCTGATACATGGCCGATTGCATGGCCGGGGCTGCCCATGCACCGTGCCATGCGGGATACAGTGAATGTACGTTTCGATTCAAGGCGATCGGGACTGTCCGTTCACCGTACGTTGCGCGTTAGGGCTAGCGGACGGTTCGGTTTGGGGCGAATGGCATTGCCCGCACACTGTGTCGTGCGGGTTTGGCCATTCGCATGGTCCAGTTCGGGGTGAATGGCATGGACAGGTATGCCCGAACATAATGTCGTGTGGGTTCGGGCGCACGGACGGTCCGGTTCGGGGCCGATGACCTAGCAAGGACTGCCCGCAAACAGTGCCTACGGTGTTCGGACAGACCGACGGCCCGGTTCGGGGCAGATGGCACGGCCGGTACTACCCGCTCACCATTCATGCCGTATGTGCAGACCTACGGTGCCGTTTGGGGTGGATGGTTTGGCTGACATAGGCCGCGTACCATGTCGTGCCGGTTTGGACGAAAAGGACAGACTGATTCGCGGCGGACGGGATTTCCTGCGCACCATGCCGTGCCGGTTCGGGCAGACCGATGGTCCGGTTCAGTGCGGTCTGGACAAACCATGCACCGTGCCTTGCGGGTTGGGGTGGTCAGACGGTCCGGTTCGGGGTAGTCGGGAGTACCCGCGCATCGTGCCTTGCGGGTTCGAGCGGATGGCACGGCCTGGTTCGGCGCGGATGGCACGGCCCATGCACCATGCCGTGCAGGATCATGCGGACAGACAGTCTGATTCGGGGCGGTTAGGACTGCCAGTGCACCATGCAGGTTCGACCATACGCACGGTCCGGTAGAGACAAGGCTGCCTGCGCACAGTGTCGTGCGGGTATAGGCGTACGGATTGTCTGGCTCGAAGCGGTCGGGACTGCTCGCACACCGTGTCTTGCGGGCTCAGGCATACGGATGGACCGATTCGGGGCGGATGGCCAGAGAAGGGGCTGCCCGCGCACGTGCCGTGCTGGTTCGTGCGGACGGAGGGTCCGATTCGTGGCGGATGTCTCGGCCTGGACTACCTGCTCACCATGACGTGATCGACAGTTCGGTTTGGGGCGGATGTCACGGCCCGGATGGCCAGTGCACCGTGCCATGCAGGTTCCGGCGGATGGACGGTCCAGTTCGTGGCGGATGGCCCAGCCGGGGCTGCCCACTCACCGTACCATGCAGGCTCGGGACGGATGGCACTGCCGGGGCCGCCCGTGCATTGTGTCGTGTAGGTTCGAGCGTACGGATGGGCCAGTTCGAGGCGGCCACGACTGCCCACGCACCCTGCCTAGCGGGTTCGTGCAGATGGACGGACCGGTTCAGGGCAGCCAGGACTACCCACGCACCATGCCATGCACATTTGGGCGGACGGACAGTTCGGTTTGGAGCGGATGGCCATGCCCGCTTGTCGTGCCATGCAGGTTCGGGCATACAGACCGTTCGGCTCGGAGCGGATGGCCATGCCCGCGCACCGTGTCGTGCGGGTTTTAATAGACAAATGGCTCGATTTAGGTAGGAACCGCCCGTACACCGTGTCGTGTGGGGTCGGGCGGATGGACGGTCCAGTTCGGGGCGATCGGGACAGCCTGCGCACAGTGCCTTGCGGGTTCGTGCAGACAGACGGACTAGTTCGGCGCGGCCGGGACTGCCCGCGCCCTGTGCCATGCAGGTTCGGGCGTACGGATGGTTTAGTTCGGGGCGGGTGGCCATGCCCGTGCACTGTGCCGTGTGTGTTCCGGCAGACTGAAGATCCCACTTGGGGTAGATGCCACGGCTGGGATTGCCCGCGCACAGTGACGTGTGGGTCAGGTAGACGGACTGTCAGATTTGGGGTGGTTGAGGCTGCTCGTGCACCATGCCTTCGTGTTCGGACAGACGGTCGGATCGGTTCGGGGCGGCCGAAACTGCCCGTGCACCATGCCATGCGCGTTCGGGTGGACAGTTGGTTCGGTTCGGGGCGGTTGGCCATGCCCGCGCACTGTGCCGTGTGGGTTCGGGTGTACGGACAGTCTGGTTCAGGGGCGGATGGCATGGCCGGACTACCCGTGCACAGTGCCATGCAGGCTTTAGCATACGGACGGTCCGGTTCGGGGTCGATGGCACGACGGGGACTTCCACCGCACTGTTCAGTGTGCGATCGGGCAGACTGATAGCCCGGTTCAGGGAGGATGGAACGGATGGTACTGCCCTAACCGTGCCATGCCGTATGGGAGGACCGACAGTCAGCTTCGGATGGTTCGGCCGGGACTGCCCGCGTACCATGCCACGCCAGTTTGGAAGGACGGACGGCCCGGTTCGAGGCAGACGGGACTGCCTGCGCACCGTATCGTGCCGGTTCATGCAGGCAGACGGTCCGGTTTGGGGCGGGACCGCCCGCGCACAGTGTCGTGCAGGTTCGGGTGGATGGTCGGTCCGGTTCAGGGCCGATGGCACCGCCGGGACTATTCTCGCACTGTGTCGTGCAGGTTCGGTTGGACGGATGGTCCTGTTCAGGTCGGATGTTACGGAACGGATTGCTCGTGCACAGTGCCGTGCAAGTTCGGGCAAGTGGACAATCCAGTTCGGGGCGGTCGGGACGGCCCGCACACCGTCCCTTGTAGGTTTGGGCGGTCTGATGGTCTGGTTCGGGGCGATCGGGACTGCCCGCGCACAGTGCCTTACGGGATCGGACAGACGGACGTACCAGTTGGGGGCGGATGGCATGGCCGGGGCTGCCCACGTATTGTGTCGTTCGGGATGAGGCGGACGGATGGTCCGATTCGGGGCGGTCAGGACTGCCTGCGGAATGTGAATTGCGCATTCAGGAAAACGGACGGTCTAGTTCTTGGCGGATGGCACTACCCGTGCACAGTGCCGTGCCTTGTGCGTTTGGGCGGGTGGATGATCCAGTTCAGGGCGGTCGAGACTGCCCGTACACCATGCCTTGCATGTACGAGTGGGCGGACGGTCCGTTACAGGGCGGATGGCATTGCCCAAGCACCGTGCCATGCGGGTTCGGGCATACGGACTGTCTGGTTCAGGGCGGTCGGGACTGCCTACGCACCAGCCTTGTAGGTTTGGTCGGACGGACCAGTTCGGGGCAGATGGCATGGCAGGGGATGCCTGCGCATCGTGCCGTGCAGGATTCAGCAGACGGACGATACGATTCGTGGCGGTCGGGACTACCCACGCACCGTGCCTTGTGCATTCGGGCAGGCAACCGGTCTGGTTCCGGGGAATGGGAGGGACCGTGCTGCTCGTCCACAGTGCCGTGTGGGTTCAGACGTACGGATTGTCCGGGGAAGATAGCCATGGCCGCGCACCAAGCCTTGCGTGTTAGGACGGGCGGACGGTGCGGTTAGGGGCGGCCGGGACTGCATGCGCATCGTGCTTTGCGATTCGGGTGTGCGGACGGTCCGGTTCGGGGCGGATGGCACTGCCCGCGCACCATCCCGTGCGGGTCGGTCGTATGCATGGTCCGGTTCGGGGTGGATGGCACGGACGGGGCAGCCCGCGCATAGTGTCGTGCGTGTTCGGGCATACAGACAGTTTGGTTCGGTGCGGTTGGGACTGCCCGCATATCGGGCCTTGCAGATCTGGGCGAGCGGATGAGCCGATTTGTGGCAGATTGCATGCCCGGGTGGAAGACCCCGCCCGCGGAAACACTATCGGTGTGGCTGAGGAAGCAGCGCGCGCCACTTGGCATGCCCCCTCGGGGGCACCTGTGCGCTCCTGACACCGACCCGTCTTGAAATATGAACCAAGGAGTCTGACATGCGTGCGAGCTGACGGGCGTGAAAACCCAAAAGGAGCAAGGAAGCTGATGAGCGGGATCCCCCTTGAAGGGTGCACTGTCGACCGACCCCGATCTTCTGTGAAGGGTTCGAGTGGGAGCATGCCTCTTGAGAACCAAAAGATGATGAACTATGCCTGAGCAGGGTGAAGCCCGAGGAAACTATGGTGGAGGTCCCGCAGCGATACTGATGTGGAAATCGTTCGTCTAACTTGGGTATAGGGGCGAAAGACTAATCGAGCCATCTAGTAGCTAGTTCCCTCTGAAGTTTCCCTCAAGATAGTTGGAGCCCGTGTGCGAGTTCTATCGGGTAAAGCCAATGATTAGAGGCATTGGGGGCGCAACGCCCTCAACCTATTCTCAAACTTTAAATAGGTAGGATGGCGCGGCTGCTTTAATGAGCTGTGCCACGGAATCGAGGGCTCCAAGTGGGCCATATTTGGTAAGCAAAACTGGCGATGCGGGATGAACCAAAAGCCGGGTTACAATGCCCAACTATGCGCTAACCTAGAACCCTCAAAGGGTGTTGGTCGATTAAGACAGCAGGACGTTGGTCATGGATATCGAAATCCGCTAAGGAGTGTGTAACAACTGACTTGTCGAATCAACTAGCCCCGAAAATGGATGGCACTTAAGTGCGCGACCCACACTCGGCCATCGGGGCGATCGTCATGCCCCAATGAGTAGGATGGCACGGTGGCCGCCGCAAAACTCGGGGTGCAAGCCCAGGCAAAGCGGCCGTCGGTGCGGATCTTAGTGGTAGTAGCAAATATTCAAATGAGAACTTTGAAGGCTGAAGAGGGGAAATGTTCCATGTGAACAACACTTGCACATGGGTTAGCCGTTCTTAAGGGACAGGGGAAGCCTGTCAGACAGCGTGTCGCCATGCGAGCTCCGAAAGGGAATCGGGTTAAAATTCCTGAGCCGGGACATGGCAGTGAACGGCAACGTTAGGGAGTCCGGAGACGCCGGTGGGGGCCTCGGGAAGAGTTCTTTTCTGCTTAACAGTCCACCCACCTTGGAAATGGCTCAGCCGGAGGTAGGGTCCAGCGGCTGGAAGAGCACCGCACATCACGCGGTGTCCGGTGTGCCCTATGTGGCCCTTGAAAATCTGGAGGACCGAGTGCCGCCCACACTCGGTCATACTCATAACCGCATCAGGTCTCCATGGTGAATAGCCTCTGGCCAATGGAACAATGTAGGCAAGGGAAGTCGGCAAAACGGATCCGCAACTTTGGGAAAAGGATTGGCTCTGAGGGCTACGCACGGGGGTCCCAGCCCCGAGCCCATCAGCTATTGGCAGACTGCTCGAGCCGCGCGAGAGCGGGTCGTCGCTTGCCGGCTAGGGGATGGACTAGGAACGACTCCCACGTGAGGGAGGGCCTTCCACGGGCGTCGAACAGTCGACTCAGAATTGGTACGGACAAGGGCAATCCAACTGTTTAATTAAAACAAAGCATTGCGAAGGTCCCTGCAGATAATAACGCAATGTGATTTTTGCCCAGTGCTCTGAATGTCAAAGTGAAGAAATTCAATCAAGCACAGGTAAACGGTAGGAGTAACTATAACTCTCTTATGGTAGCCAAATGCCTCGTCATCTAATTAGAAATGCGCATGAATGGACTAACGAGATTCCCACTGTCCGTGTCTACTATCCAGTGAAACCACAGCTAAGGGAACGGGCTTGGCAGAATCAATGGGGAATGATGACCCTGTTGAGCTTGCTCTAGTCCAACTTTGTGAAATGACTTGAGAGGTGTAGGATAAGTGGGAGCCGGTTCGCCCGGCGAAAGTGAAATACCACTACTTTTAATATTATTTTACTTATTCCGTGAGACGGAGGCGGGGCCCAGCCCCTCTTTTTGGCTCGAAGGATGCTCTACGCAGGCCGATCCGGGCGGAAGACATTGTCAGGTGGGGATTTTGGCTGGGGCGGCACATCTGTTAAAAGATAACGCGGGTGTCCTAAGATGAGCTCAACGAGAACAAAAATCTTGTGTGGAACAAAAGTGTAAAAGCTCGTTTGATTCAGATTTCCAATACGAATACGAACCGTGAAAGCATGGCCTGTCGATCCTTTAGACCTTCAGAATTTGAAGCTAGAGGTGTCAGAAAAGTTACCACAAGGATAACTGGTTGTGGTAGCCAGGCATTCATAGCGACATTGCTTTTTGATCCTTCGATATCGGCTCTTCCTATCATTGTGAAGCAGAATTCACCAAGTGTTGATTGTTCACCCACCAATAGGGAACGTGAGCTGGGTTTAGACCATCGTGTGACAGGTTAGTTTTACCCTACAGATGATCGCGTCGCGATAGTAATTCAACTTAGTACTAGAGGAACCATTGATTCACACAATTGGTCATCTCGCTTGGTTGAAAAGCCAGTGGCACGAAGCCATCGATGATTGCACCTCTAAGTCAAAATCCAGGCTAGAGAAGCAATGCCCACACCCGTCGACTACCTCTCAACCCATAGTTGGGGCACTTTCGCCCCTACGGGCACATGTCAAAGGCCATGGCGTGCGCAGCGGACACGCGGCCGAGCCCCCTTGGAGCGAAATTCCAAACGGTCGGCGGGCTGAATCGTTTGCAGATGACTTAAATACGCGACAGAGCATTGTAAGTGGCAGAGTGGCCTTGCTGCCACAATCCACTGAGATCCAGCCCCTCATCGCACAGATTCGTCCCTCCCCGGCGCATCCCCTCCGCAGCCCGCGAGCCCCGAGTGGTTGCACACCGTGCCCTGCAGGATCATGTGGACGGACGGTCAGATTCAGGGCAGTCGGGGTTACCCGTGCACCGGGCCTTGCTGGTTCAGGCAGATGGTCGGACCAGTTCGGGGGGCAGAGACTGTACGCGCACCGTGCCATGCGCGTTCGGGCGGACGGATAGTTCGGTTCAGGGTGGATGGCCATGTCCGCAGACCGTGTCGTGCGTGTTCGAGCGTACGGACAGTCCGGTTTGGGGGCGGATGGCATGTGCGAGACTGCCCGCGCACAGTGCCATGCGGGATCGAGTGGTTAGACAGTCCGGTTTGGGGACGATGGCATGGCCGGGACTGCCAGCGCACCATTCCGTGCGGGTTCGGTCAAACCGATGGCCCGGTTCGGGGAGGATGGCACTGACGGTACTTCCCCCTCACCATGTCATGCCGTATTGGCATACCAACAGTCAGGTTCGGGGGGGATGGCTCGGTCGGGACTGCCTGCATACCGTGCCGTGCCAAATCGAACGGACGGACCCCCCAGTTTAGGATAGGCAGGACTGCCTGCGCACTGTGCCATGCCAGTTCGTGCGGGCGAACGGTTTGGTTCAGAGCGGGACTGCCCGCGCACAGTCCCGTGCAGGTTCGGGTGGACGGTTGGTCCAGTTCGGGGCAGATGCCACAGTCGGGATTGCCTGCGCACCGTGCCTTGCCTGTTTGGGCGGGCGAACGGTCCGGTTCAGGGCGGATGGCACTGCCCGTGCACCATCTCGTGTGGGTTAGGACGTACGCACGGTCCGGTTGGAGGTGGATGGCACGGACGGGGTCGCCCTCGCACAGTACTGTGCGGGTTTGGGCTTACGGACGGTCCGGTTCAGGGCGGTCGGGACTGCCTGCGCATCAGCCTTGAGGGTTCGAGTGGGCGGACGGACCGGTTCGGGGGGGATGGCATGGCCGGGGCTGCCCGCGCACCATGCTGTGCGGGATTCAACGGACGGACGGTCCGATTCGGAGCAGCCGGGATTGCCCACGCACCGTGCCTTGCTCGTGTAGGTAGGCAGATGGTCCGGTTTGGGGCAGATGGCACTTCCTGTGCACCGTGCCTTGCGGATTCAGCCGTACGCATGGTCCGGTTCGGTTCGTAGCGAATGGCACGGACAGGGCTACCCACGCACAATGCCGTGTGGGTTCGGGTATAAGGATGGTCCAGTTAGGGGCCGATGGCCATGCCTGCGCACCGTGCCTTGCATGTTCGGGAGGGCGGACGGTCCGGTTTGTGGTGGTCGGGATTTCCTGCGCATCGTGCCTTGCAATTCAGGTGGACAGATGGTCTGGTTCGAGGCAGATGTCACTGCCCATGCACAATCCCATGCAGGTTTGGTCGTACGCGTGGTTCGGTTCGGGGCAGATGGAACAGGCGAGGCTGCCCATGCACAGTGTCGTGCCGGTTCGGGCGTACGGATGGTCTAGTTCGGTGCGGTCGGGACTGCCCGTGCACCGGGCCTTGCGAGTTCGGTCGGGCGGACAGACCGGTTCGGGGTGGATTGCATGGCCGGGGCCGCCCATGCACCGTGTCGTGCAGGCTCGGGCGGACAAACGGTCCAGTTTGGGACGGTCGGGACAGCCCACGCATCGTGCCTTGGGGGTTCGTGCAGACAGACGGACCAGTTCGGGGTGGCCGAGACTGCCCGTGCACCGTGCCATGCGCGTTCGGGCAAATGGACGGTTCGGTTCGGGGCGGATGGCCATGCCCGCGCACCGTGCCGTGCAAGTGTGGGCATACGGACGGTTCGGGGAGGATGGCCATGCCCGCGCACCGTGCCGTGCAGGTTTGGGCATACGGACGGTTCGGTTTGGGGCAAATGGCCAGGCCCGTGCACTGTGCCATGCGTGTTTCGGTAAACGGACAGCCAAGTTAGAGGCGGATGGCATGGTAGGAATTGCCCGTACGCCATGTCGTGCGGGGACGGGCAGACGGACGGTCCGGTTCGGGGCAATCGGGACAACCCACGCACTGTTCCTTGCAAGTTCGTGCAGACGGACAGACCGATTCGGGGCCACCGGGACTGCCCGCGCACCGTGACGTGCACATTCAAGCGGACGGACGGTTCGGTTCGGGGCGGATGGCCATGCCTGTGCACCATGCCGTGAAGGTTCGGGTGTACTAACGGTTCAGTTAGAGGTGGATGGCCATGCCCGCGTACCATGCTGTGCAGGTACAAATGGAGAGACGAACGGTCCTATTGGGAGCAGATGCCACGGCCAGTACTGCCCGCGCACAGTGTCGTGCGGGTTCGGCCGGAAGGACGGTCCGATTCGGGGCGGTCGAGACTCCTCGCGCACCGTGCCTTGCGGGATCAGGCGGGCCGACAATCAAATTCGGGGCGATTAGGGCTGTCCGCGCACCGTGCCTTGCGTGTTCAGGCAAATGGGTGGACCGGTTCCCGGTAGTCGGGACTGCTCGCGCACCGTGCCATGCACATTCGGTTTGGGGCGGATGGCCATGCCCATGCACCGTGCCATGCGGGTTCCGGCACACAGACGGTCCGGTTCGGGGGCAAATGGCATGGTCGGGACTGCCTGCGCACTGCCGTGGTGGTTCGAGCATACTGACGGTCCGGTTCGGGGTCGATGGCACGGCCGGGACCGCCAGCGCATCGTTTCGTGCAGGTTCGGGCAGACCGACGGCTGGTATGTGGAGGATGGCATAGACGGTAGTGCCCTCTCACCCTGCCATGCCGTATGGGCGGACCGACGTAGGTTCGGGCGAATGGCTCAGCCAGGACGTCGGCGTACTGTGCTGTGCTAGTTCGGATGGACAGACGGCCAATTCGAGGCGTACGGTAATGCCTGCGCACCTTGCCGTGCCGGTTCGTGCTGGTGGACGGTCCGGTTCTAGGCGGGACTGCCCGCACACAACGTCTTGCGGGTTCGGGCGGACGATCGGTCCAGTTCGGGGTGGATGGCACGGCCAATAATGTTTTCACACCGTGCCGTGCAGGTTCGGTCGGATGGATGGTCCTGTTCGTGGCGGATGTTACGGAATGAACTGCTCGTGCACAGTTCCGTGCGGGGTCGGGCGGACGGACGATCCGGTTCAGAGCGGTCGGGATAGCCCCCGCACTGTGCCTTGCGGGCTCGGGCGGTCGGACGGTTCAGTTGGGGGTGGATGGCATGGCCGGGGCTGGCCATGCACCGTCTCGTACTGGATGAGGCGGACAAAAGTCTCCACTCAGGGCGATCGGGACTACCCGTGCACAGTGCCTTCCGTGTTCGGGCACGCAGACGGTTCAGTTTTGGGCAAATGGCATTGCCCATGCACAATGCTATGCAGGTTCGGGCTTATGAACGGTACGGTTCGCGGTGGTTGGGATTGCCTTGCACCGTGCCATGCAGTTTCTGGCAGACGGACTGACCAATTTGGGGCGGATGGCATGGCCGGGGTGGCCTGCGCACCTTGCCGTGCGTGATTGGGCGGACGGACTGTTCGGTTCAGGGTGGATGACCTTGTCGTGCGTGTTCGAGCGTACGGACAGTCCGGTTTGGGGGCAGATGGCATGTGTGAGACTGCCCGCGCACGGTGCCATGCGGGATCGAGTGGTTAGATAGTCCGGTTTGGGGACGATGGCATGGCCGGGACTGCCAGCGCACCATTCCGTGCGGGTTCGGTCAGACCGATGGCCCGGTTCGGGGAGGATGGCACTGACGGTACTTCCCCCTCACCATGTCATGCCGTATTGGCATACCAACAGTCAGGTTCGGGGGGGATGGCTCGGTCGGGACTGCCTGCATACCGTGCCGTGCCAAATCGAACGGACGGACCCCCCAGTTTAGGATAGGCGGGACTACCTGCGCACTGTGCCATGCCAGTTCGTGCGGGCGAACGGTTCGGTTCAGAGCGGGACTGCCCGCGCACAGTCCCGTGCAGGTTCGGACGGACGGTTGGTCCAGTTCGGGGCGGATGCCACGGTCGGGATTGCTTGCGCACCGTGCCTTGCGTGTTTGGGCGGGCGAACGGTCCGGTTCAAGGCGGATGGCACTGCCCGTGCACCATCTCGTGTGGGTTAGGACGTACGCACGGTCCGGTTGGAGGCGGATGGCACGGACGGGGTCGCCCGCGCATAGTGCTGTGCGGGTTTGGGCTTACGGACGGTCCGGTTCAGGGCGGTCGGGACTGCCTGCGCATCAGCCTTGAGGGTTCGAGTGGGCGGACGGACCGGTTCGGGGGGGATGGCATGGCCAGGGCTGCCCGCGCACCATGATGTGCGGGATTCAACGGACGGACGGTCCGATTCGGAGCAGCCGGGATTGCCCGCGCACCGTGCCTTGCTCGTGTAGGTAGGCAGATGGTCCGGTTTGGGGCGGATGGCACTTCCTGTGCACCGTGCCTTGCGGATTCAGCCGTACGCATGGTCCGGTTCGGTTCGGAGCGAATGGCACGGACAGGGCTACCCACGCACAGTGTCGTGTGGGTTCGGGTATAAGGATGGTCCAGTTAGGGGCCGATGGCCATGCCTGCGCACCGTGCCTTGCATGTTCGGGAGGGCGGACGGTCCGGTTTGGGGTGGTCAGGACTTCCCGCGCATCGTGCCTTGCAATTCAGGTGGACAGATGGTCTGGTTCGAGGCAGATGGCACTGCCCATGCACCATCCCGTGCAGGTTTGGTCGTACGCGTGGTTCGGTTCGAGGCAGATGGAACAGGCGAGGCTGCCCATGCACAGTGTCATGCCGGTTCGGGCGCACGGACGGTCTAGTTCGGTGCGGTCGGGACTGCCCGTGCACCAGGTCTTGCGAGTTCGGTCGGGCGGACAGACCAGTTCGGGGTGGATTGCATGGCCAGGGCCGCCCATGCACCGTGCCGTGCAGGCTCGGGCGGACAAACGGTCCGGTTTGGGACGGTCGGGACAGCCCACACATCGTGCCTTGGGGGTTCGTGCAGACAGACGGACCAGTTCGGGGTGGCCGAGACTGCCCGTGCACCGTGCCATGCGCGTTCGGGCAGATGGACGGTTCGGTTCGGGGCGGATGGCCATGCCCGAGCACCGTGCCGTGCAAGTTTGGGCATACGGACGGTTCGGGGCGGGTGGCCATGCCCGCGCACCGTGCCGTGCAGGTTTGGGCATACGGACGGTTCGGTTTGGGGAAAATGGCCAGGCCCGTGCACTGTGCCATGCGTGTTTTGGTAAACGGACAGCCAAGTTTGAGGCGGATCGCATGGTAGGAATTGCCCGTACGCCATGTCGTGCGGGGACGGGCAGACGGACGGTCCGATTCGGGGCAATCGGGACAACCCACGCACTGTTCCTTGCAAGTTCGTGCAGACGGACAGACCGATTCGGGGCCACCGGGACTGCCCGCGCACCGTGACGTGCACATTCAAGCGGACGGACGGTTCGGTTCGGGGCGGATGGCCATACATGTGCACCATGCCGTGAAGGTTCGGGTGTACTAACGGTTCAGTTCGAGGCGGATGGCCATGCCCGCGTACCGTGCTGTGCGGGTACCAATGGAGAGACGAACGGTCCTATTGGGAGCAGATGCCACGGCCAGTACTGCCCGCGCACAGTGCCGTGCGGGTTCGGCCGGAAGGACGGTCCGATTCGGGGCGGTTGAGACTCATCGCGCACCGTGCCTTGCGGGATCAGGCGGGCCGACAGTCAGATTCGGGGCGATTAGGGCTGTCCGCGCACCGTGCCTTGCGGGTTCGGGCAAATGGATGGACCGGTTCCTGGTAGCCGGGACTGCTCGCGCACCGTGCCATGCACATTCGGTTTGGGGCGGATGGCATTGCCCACGCACCGTGCCATGCGGGTTCCGGCGCACAGACGGTCCGGTTCGGGGGCAAATGGCATGGTCGGGACTGCCTGCGCACTGCCGTGGTGATTCGAGCATACTGACGGTCCGGTTCGGGGTCGATGGCACGGCCGGGACTGTCAGCGCATCGTTTCGTGCAGGTTCGGGCAGACCGACGGCTGGTATGTGGAGGATGGCATAGACGGTACTGCCCTCTCACCCTGCCATGCCGTATGGGCGGACCGACGTCAGGTTCGGGCGAATGGCTCAGCCAGGACGTCGGCATACCGTGCTGTGCTAGTTCGGATGGACAGACGGCCCAATTCGAGGCGTACGGTAATGCCCGCGCACCATGCCGTGCCGGTTCGTGCTGGTGGACGGTCCGGTTCTGGGCGGGACTGCCCGCACACAACGTCTTGCGGGTTCGGGCGGACGATCGGTCCAGTTCGGGGTGGATGGCACGGCCAATAATGTTTTCACACCGTGCCGTGCAGGTTCGGTCGGATGGATGGTCCAGTTCGTGGCGGATGTTACGGAATGAACTGCTCGTGCACAGTTTCGTGCGGAGTCGGGCGAACGGACGATCTGGTTCAAGGCGGTCGGGATAGCCCCCGCACTGTGCCTTGCGGGCTCGGGCGGTCGGACGGTTCAGTTGGGGTTGGATGGCATGGCCGGGGCTGGCCATGCATCGTGTCGTACTGGATGAGGCGGACAAAAGTCTCCATTCAGGGCGATCGGGACTACCCATGCACAGTGCCTTACGTGTTCGGGCACGCAGACGGTTCAGTTTTGGGCAAATGGCATTGCCCATGCACAATGCTGTGCAAGTTCAGGCTTATGAATGGTACGGTTCGCGGTGGTTGGGATTGCCTTGCACCGTGCCATGCAGTTTCTGGCAGACGTACGGACCGATTCGGGGCGGATGGCATGGCTGGGGTGGCCTGCGCACCTTGCCGTGCGTGATTGGGCGGACGGACTATTCGGTTTGGGGCGGATGGCCATGCCCTCGCATAGTGCCGTGATGGTTAGGGCGTACAGATGGTTCGGTTTGGGGCGGATGGCCATGCTCGCGCACTATGCCATGTGGGTTCCGATGGACGGACGGCCCAGTTCAGGGCGGATGGCACGGTAGGAACTACCCGTACACCGTGCCATGCGGGTCTGGGCGGATGGACAGTCCGGTTTGGGGCATTTGGCACAACCTGCGCACCGTGCCTTGCAGGTTCGTGCAGACAGACGGACTGGTTCATGGCGGCTGCGACTGCCCGTTCGTGCAGACGGACGGGTCGGTTCGAGGTGGATGGCCATGCCCGCACACCATGCCGTGTTGGTTTCGGCAGACGGACAGTTCTGTTGGGGGCAGATGCCATGGCCGGGACTTCCGCACATAGTGCCGTGCGGATGCGGGCGGACGGACGGTCCGTTTCGTGGCGGTCGAGACTGCCCGCTCTTCGTGCCGTGCAGAATCAGGCGGACGAACTATTAGATTCAAGGTGATCGGGGCTGCCCGCGCACCATGCCTTGTGGGTTCCAGCGGACAGACGGACCGGTTTGGGGTGGTCAGGACTGCCCGCATGCCGGGCCGTGCGCGTTCGGGCAGACGGACGGTTTGGTTTGGGCGGATGGCCATGCCCGCGCACCGTGCCGTGCGAGTTCGGGCGGGACTGCTCGCGCACAGTGTCATGCGTGGTCAAGCAAATGGACGGTCCGGTTCGTGGACGATGGCACGGCCGGGACTGCTAGTGCACCGTTCCATGCCGGTTTGGGCAGATCGACGACCCGGTTTGGGGAGGATGCCACAGACTGGATGGCCCGCGCACAGTGCCTCGCGGGTTTGGGCGGACCGGTTGGGGGCGGATGGCATGGCCAGGGCTGCCCAGGCACCGTGCCGTGCAGGATGAGGGGGATGGACGGTTTGATTCGGGCGAGCAGACGGTCTAGCTCGGGACGAAGGGCACTGCCCACACACATTGCCATGCAGGTTCGGGCTTACGGACAGTACGGTTCGCGGTGGTCGTGACTGTCGTTCACCATGCTTGCAATTTTGGCAGACGGATGGACTGATTAGGGGCAGATGGCATGGCGGGGGCGGCCCGCGCACTGTACCCTGTGCCTTCGGGTGGGTGGACGGTCCAGTTCAGGGCGATCGGGACTACCCGTGCACTGTGCCTTGCACTTTCAGGCGGACGGACGGTCTAGTTCAGAGCTAGTGGCACTGCCCGCACATAGTGCCGTGCGGGTTCGGGCGTACGGATGGTCCGGTTCGAGGCGGTCGAGACGGCCTGCACACCGGCCTTGCGAGTTCAGGCGGGCGGACGGACCGGTTCAGGGCTGATGGCATGGCCGGAGCGGCCTGTGCACCGTGCCGTCTGGGATTCGGCGGACGGACGGTCTGATTTGGGGTAGTCGGGACAGCCCGTGCACCGTGCCTTGCGTGTTCGGGCAGGCGGACGGTCTGATTCGGGGCAGATGGCAATGCTCGCGTACCATGTCGTGTGGGTTCGGCCGTACGCATGGTCTGTTTCGAGGCGGAGGGCATGAACTAGGCTGCCCATGCATAGTGCACTGGGTGTTCGGGCATGCAGACGGTCCGGTTCGAGGCCGATGGCCATGCCCGCACACCATGCGTTGTGTGTTCGAGCGTGTATACAGTCCGGTTTGGGGCGGTCGGAACTGCCTGCGCACCGTGCCTTGCACATTCGAGTTGGCGGACGGTCCGGTTCGGGGTGGATGGCATTGCCCGCGCACCGTTCCGTGCGGGCTCGGTCATACGCACGGTCTGGTTCGAGGCGGATGGCAGGGACGGGGCTTCCCGCGCACAGTGCCGTGAGAGTTTGGGCATACGGACGGTCCGATTCGGTGTTGTCGGGACTGCCCGTGCACCTGGCCTTGCGGGTTCGGGCGGGCGGGCAGACCGATTTGAGGCAGATTGCATGGTCGGAGCTACCATGCATCACGCCATGCAGGTTCAAGCGTACGGACGGACCAGTTCGGGGCGGCTGGGACTGCCCGTGCTCAGTGGTGTGCGGGTTCGGGTGGATGGACGGTCTGGTTCGAGGCGGTCGAGACAACCCGTGCACTGTGCCTTGGTGACGAGACGGTCCAGCTCGATGAGGTCTAGACTGCCCGCGCACTGTGCCTTGCGGGTTCGTTTAGACGGACGTACCGGTTCGTGGCGGCCGGACTGCCCGAGCACTGTGTCAGACCCATTCGGACGGACGAATGGTTCGGTTAGGGGTGGATGGCCGTGCCCGTGCACCGTGCCATGCAGGTTCGGGTCTACGGACAGTTCGGTGCAGATGGCCATGCCCGTGCACCGTGCCATGCAGGTTCTGGTGTACGGATGGTTCGTTGAGAATGGCCATGCCCGCGCACCATTTCGTGCGTGTTCCGACGGACGGATAGTTGGGGATAGATGCCTCGGCCGGGACTGGCCGCTCACAGTGCCGCGGGGGTTCGGGCGGACGGGCGGTCAGGTTCAGGGCAGTCAGGACTGTCCGTGCATCATGCCGTGCGGGATCAAGCTGACAAATGGTCAGATTCGGGGCGGTCGGGGCGGCCTCTGCACTGTGCCTTGCTGGTTCCGGCAGACGGACGGACCAGTTATGGGTGGCTAGGACTGCCCGCGGACCGTGGCGTGCACATTCGGGTGGATGGACGGTTCGGTTAAGGGCAGATGGCCATGCTCGCTCACCGTGCCGTGCGGGTTTGGGCGGACGGACAGTCCATTGGGGCCGGATGGCAGGGCTTGGACTGCCCGCGCATAAGGCCAAGCATGTTCGAGCGTACGGACGGTCCGGTTCGAGGACGATGGCACGGCCGCGACTGCAAGTGCGAAGTTCCGTGCGAGTTCAGGTAGACTGACAGCCCAGTTCAGGGAGGATGGCATGGATGGTACTGCCCTCTGACCGTGTCGTGCCGTATAGGTGGACCGACGTCAGGTTCGAGGAGGATGTCTCGGTCGGGACTGCCTGCGTACCATGCCATGCCAGTTTGGATGGATGGCGGCCCAGTTCGGGGCGGATTGGACTGCCCACGACCGTGCCGTGTCGATTCGTGCGGACAGATGGCCCGGTTCGGGGCAGGACTATCTGTGCACAATGTCGTGCAGGTTCGGGCGGACGGTCAATCCGGTTGGGGGCGGATGGTACGGTCGGGACTATCCTCGCACCATGCCGTGCGGGTTCGGTCAGACGGACGGTCCTGTTCCGAGCGGATGGCACGGCCGGGACTGTCCTCGCACCCTGCCGTGCGGGATCGGTCGGACGGACGGTCCTGTTCGGGGCGGGTTCGGTCGGACGGGCGGTTACGGAATGGACTGCTCATGCACAATGCCGTGTGGGTTCGGGGGGATGGACGATCCGGTTCGGGGCAGTCGGGACGGCCTACGCACCATGCCTTGTGGATTCAGGTGGTCGGACGGTCCGATTCAGGGCGGTATGGACTGCAGGCGCACCGTGCCTTGCGGGTTTGGGCGGGGCTGCCTAAGCACCGTGTCGTGTGGGATGAGGCGGACAAACGGTCCGATTCATGGCAGTCGGGACTGCCCAAGCACTATGCCTTGCGCGTTCGGGGCGGGCGGACGGTCGGGTTTGGGACGGTCGGGACTGCTCATGCACCGTGCCGTGCGGGATGAAGAGGGTGGATGGTCCGGTTCAGGGAGGATGGCACTGCCTGCAAGCCGTGCACATTCACGTTTACGGACAGTATGGTTCGCGGTGGCCGGAACTGCCATGCACCATGCCTTGTAGGTTCGGGCAGACGGACGGAGAGATTCGGGGAGGATGGCATGCCCGGTGTGACCCACACACCATGCCTTGTGCGTTCGGGCTGGCGGACGTCCGGTTCGGGCGGTCGGGACTGCCTGCGCACTGTGCCTTGCGTGTTCGTGCGTGCAGACTATCCGGTTCGGTGCGAATGGCACTGCCCACTCACCGTGCCATACAGGTTCGGCCCTAGGAAAGGTTTGGCTCGGGGCGGATGGCACGGACGGGGCCGCCCACACACAGTTCCGTGCGTGTTCGGGCGTACAGACGGTATGGTTCGGGGCGGTCGGGACTGCTTACGCACCGGCCTTACGGGTTTGGGCGGGTGGTCGGACCGGTTCGGGGCGGATGGCATGGTCGGGGCTGCTCGTGCACCGTGCTGTGCAGAATTTGATGGACGAACGGTTCGATTCGGGGCAGTCGGGACTGCCCGCGCACTGTGCATTGCGCGTTCTGGCGGGCAGATGGTCCAGTTTGGGATGGATGGCACTGCCCATGCACCGTACCGAGCAAGTTCGGCCGTAGGCATGGTCCGATTGGGGCGGATGGCACGGATAGGGCTGCCTGTGCACAGTGCCGTGTGGGGTCGGGCATACGGACGGTCTGATTTGGTGCGGTCGGGACTGCCCGCGCACCGGGCCTTGTAGATTCGGACGGTCGGACGGACAGGTTTGGGGCGGATTGCAGGGTCGGGGCTACCCGAGCACTGTACCGTGCAGGCTCGGGCGGATAGACCGGCCGGTTCGGGGCGACCGAGACTGCCCGCGCACAGTGCTGCGCTTGTTCTGGCAGACAGACGGTCCAGTTCATGGCGGTCGGACTGCCCGCACACCACGCCTTGTGGGTTCAGGCAGTCGGACGGTCCCATTCGAGGCGGTAGGGACTGCCCGCGCACCGTGCCTTGCGGGTTCGTGTAGACGGACGGACTAGTTCGGGGTGA
This sequence comes from Dracaena cambodiana, assembly GCA_036321105.1. Classification (NCBI taxonomy): domain Eukaryota; kingdom Viridiplantae; phylum Streptophyta; class Magnoliopsida; order Asparagales; family Asparagaceae; genus Dracaena; species Dracaena cambodiana. Next base: position 23,546,844 of record JAYEPQ010000018.1, read on the forward strand.
CCCGGACTGTCCGCGCACCATGCCGTGCACGTTTGGGCAGGCGGACGGTCCAGTTCGGGGCGGATGGCCATGCCTGTGCACCGTGTCGTGCAGGTTCGTGTGTACGGACGGTTCGGTTTGATTCGGGGCGGATGGCCATGCCCGCGCACCGTGTCGAGCACGATCGGGTGTACGGATCTGGACTGCTCGCGCACCGTACCCTGCAGGTGCGGGCGTACGGACGGTTCGGTTCGGGGCGGATGGCCATGCCCGAGCATCGCGCCGTGCGGGTTCCGACGGATGGACGACCCAGTTTGGGGCGAATGGCACATCCGGAACCGCCCGTACACCGTGCCATGCGGGTTCGGGTGGATGGACGGTCCGGTTTAGGCAGTCGTGACAGCCCGCGCACCGTGCCTTGCAGGTTCGTGCAGACGGACGGATCGGTTCAGGGCGGCTGGGACTGCCCGCGCAACATGTCTACCGGGTTCGGCCGTACGGACGGTCCAGTTCTGGGGAGATGGCACGGTCGGGACTGCCTTGGCACAATGTCGTGCGGTTTCGAGCGTACGGACGGTCCGGTTCAGGGCGGTTGGCATGGATGGGGCTACCCGAGAAACAGTGCCGTGAGGGTTTGGGCGTACGGACAGTCTGATTTGGTGCGGTCGGGATTGCCCGTGCACCCGGCCTTGCGGGTTTGGGCAGGTTGAAGGACCGGTTCGGCACGGATTGCTTGGCCGAGGATGCCCGCACATCGTGTCGTGCAGGTCGGGCGTACGGGCGGACCGGTTCGGGGCGTCCGGGACTGCCAGCGCACAGTGCCATACGGGTTCTGGCAGACGGACGGTCCAGTTCGGGGCAATCGGGACAGCCCGCGCACCGTGCCTTGTGGGTTCATGCAGTCGGATGGTCCAGTTCGATGCGATCGGGACTGCCCGCGTACCATGCCTCGCGGGTTTGTGTAGACAGACAGACCGGTTCCGGGCGGCCGGGACTACCCGCGCATCGTGCTATGCCCGTTGGAGCAGACAGACGGTTCGGGGCAGATGGCCATGCCAACGCGCCGTGCCATGCCGGTTCGGGTGTATGGGCGGTTCGGTTCAGGGCAGATGGCCATGCCTGCGCACTGTGTCATGCTAGTTCCGGCGGACGAACGTCCCGGTTCGGGGCGAATGGCACGGCAGGAACCGCCTGATGTGAATTTAACTGCAAGCGCACAGTGTCGGTGTAGTGCTGTACAGGTCATCCCTCAGAGATCTCAGACGTTTTGCGATCCTTACTATTTCTTTAATTCTACTGGATTAACTAAGAGTTTTTTGGTTGAAATTTGCTTGTTCTAATTAGCCTAGGATCTCGAATTCACTGGTTTCCAACCATGTTTTTGCTTGTTCTAATTTGCTTGTTCTTCTTTCATTAAAAAAGTGATCTTTTAGTTTAATCTATATTTAAAGTGCCCTAAGCATAAGCTATCAAGTGGTGTACACGTATAACTCATCAAAGATACTACTTTGCATAAAAATAAACTAAATCATTAGATAAATCAACGATAAAGATGAAAACCAACAACACCAAACCCTAACTAAGTATAGGCTATTAAAGAAATTTAACTCAAGTATAACCTATCAATGTATTAATCTATGAGTTCATGTATTTTAATCTTTTCATGGAAAAATCATATCTTTATTTATTTTAATTAGGAATAAAAATACTAGAGAGCAATTACATGGTGGATTCTAGTTTCATCTACATCCTTGAGCTAAAACTAATTAGCTACTCATAATTCTAGTAAGCAAAATCCTATTTTTATTCATGAAAGCAAATAAATCTAATCTAGAAAATAATAAAACCAACACTAGAAAGCAATTAACTATCTAAAAAGCAAGTAAAGATCTAAAACAATGGCTTACCTTTGGAGCACGGTATTGTGGCCGCCACTCTTCAGCAAAACCCTAATTTTATTAATAAAAAGTAATCTAAAATTACACCTAAAAAGCTCTGTTTTATTTACAAGGATTCATGGGTTATTTATAATCCAAATACAATCCTACTTCTACTCAAACTCAATACAAAAGATATGATTTTAATCCAATCCAAACTAATCTCAAGATATATAATTTTTATTCAATCCATAGGTATTAGAAACCAATGGTTGAGATTAGATGGTATAAAATACTAATTTTCGGGTCCAAAATCCAAAATTAAGTTCAACAAACCCGTAGCCCGCTGGATCAGATTTTTCACTCTGCAGAGCATAAGTAAAATGGTTATAACTTTTGCATACGATCTCAAATTAAGCTGTTCTTGGACTTGTTTCGAAAATAATTCCAAGCTCTATAAATGTTCCCTTTATAAAAGTTTCCAGTTCAAGATTTATATTTACCGAAAATACTCTTGAAGTTGCTGTTGCTGCACTTGAGTGTCGGTTTTCGCCTTAGTTAACTTTCTTTGCTCATATTCTTATTTAATTTGCATCTTCTTCTTCTTTTACTTGCAAAACCTTCGTTACCTATAAAAACACACTAAATATACCCGAGAAGCAATTATTTATATACAAAAATAGATAAAATATGGGTGGAAAAATGCATAATATGATACTTATCACACCCCCCACACCTATCTTTTGCTAGTCCTCGAGCAAAACCTAAACCTAAAAAGAAAAATAAGAAACCTAACTCACTTTCGTAGGAATCGCGATTGCACTTTAGCACGTGCAACAAGCCTTTAAACCCCCTAGGTTACCCTAGTGGACAAGTTGTGTCTCGTGAGGGTTTGTAGTGAATATAACCATAAAATTCATGAAGAAAATAGATTATGGAATAAAGAAAAGAAAAATAAGGTTAACCAAAGAATAAGAAAAGTAAAAATTTTATACAAAAGCAAGAAAAATCTTTTTTTATATTATTTTCATCAATTAATCTCACTAATATACAAACTCAAGAACGCATTTAGATTATAATTTTCAAATCGAGCGTCATATCAGATACACTTATCATTTTAATCAAAAATTTAAATCCTATCTTTCAATACGTATTAACAGATAATCCATTGACTCCTATACATCTACGTGCACATGTGATAATCTACTTCGGCCTTGGACTCCAACTCTAGCTTATGATTCATCTCCTCTCTCATAACAAATTTTTTTCTCTTTTTCTTCATTTCCTTTTTTTAAGAATATTTCACCTTTCATGCGAATATTCATACTTGCTTAGGCGCAACATACCCGATTACTTGGTTCATACACTTTTTTTTCTTTTTTTAGAATATTTCACTTTTTATGCGAATATTTAAGCTTATTTAGGTGCAAAGTACCCGATTACAAAGATCATACTCTCCTTTTTTCACTCTTGAGTCTATTGCTTTAATACCAGGCCCACCCCATTATTTTATCACTCTCAAGACTATTGCCTTAATGCCAGGCTCACCCCATTATTTCATTCTCAATTTTTTTTTTTTTTTTTTTTTTTTTTTTTTGTTTAGAGAGAGATGACTTACTCAATCGCTATCATCTTTGTCCTTAACCTAATAAACTGTTGTGAAGTGAAAAATAGATGTATACTTGCCTCAAGACTACTGTTGGCGGTATTTATTTTCAAATTTTAATCTTTTTCATAAAATTCAAAGTATACTATCCAATTTACTCTCCTATCCAATTTCAAATATAAATTTATTCCTTTATTGTAATTAGTTTGATCTGTTGATAAAAAATATAAAAACAATTTCAGGTTTTTTTAGTTTTTTTTTAGTTAGTTACCCTAAAAACTATCCAAAGTGTAAAATAAAGTAACCCAAAAATCTAAAAATAAAATAAAGATTCTAAAAAAAACTAAAAATCCTAGAAAAATATGAAGAAAATATCCTAACCTACTCCCCCACACCTAGACTAGTATATACCCTCATACACAAACCAAGTATGGTAAAATAAAAAAAAGAAAACTATTATACAAATATTATACACTTATTAAAAAATTCAAACGGTTACGATCTCTTGATCGCTTTCCACTCTTATAATGTATCCTTTTATATTTTGATATAGATGAACTTAACCTTTTTGTCAGTTTTGCATTTAATCTCTCCATCTTATTTTAATTTTTTTAAATTTATTCCTACCCTTCTTTCTTTTATTCAATAGTAAAATTTTGAGGTTGGAAAGCGTACCTTTACCATCGTTCGTATTCCATCCACGAGCATCTTTCTTATTAATAAGTATTTTGGTTTTATCAACTTGTGAAATAACATACTCACTTTGGCGTTGTGGAATCATGAGCTCGATTTTGGAGGGCTCTTCTAAAACATCAGGTACCATGCCCTCTTCTTTTTGAGATTCTTTCCATTCTTCTAATGTTCTGAGCTCGTCATGCAAATTTTCTTCAAACATGTCATCAAAATTCTCAAAAGAAAATGTCATACTAGTGGACTTATCGTGAGTCAAATTATTATGAAAGGATAAAAAAATTTCTTCACAAATTTCTTCACAATTTTCATCAAAAGAATCAAATGATAATGTGTCACTAGCAAACTCACCATGAGGTAAAACATCAAGCAAAATATTTTTTTATCACTAGTTTCTTCATAATTATTGTCACAATGGTTTAAAATAGGTTGGTCACATTATTGAATTATAGACTCATCATGTACAAAATTATTTAATTCATTTTGAATCATATCTACTTGAAAAGATGACTGAAGTGGTTGCTTGTTGGAGTCAGATATGTTCAAACTATCAGATGGTTGATCTAAAAAAAGTTTAGTTTGAGAAATGTTTTTGAGAAGATCTTCCATACAAGCTGCAGTTTGAGAGGATGATTATGGCAAAGCTTCTATACCTTCCTCGATTCTACATCTTTGTTCCTCAGACTCATGATTGTAATTTTCCTTATTTTTTTCAAATAATTGCATCTCGAGATCATGAGTGAAATTTGATGGTGGATATGATAGATCTATGTACATATTTGATGACAGATATTAAGTGGTTGAAGGTATATTCTCATGACATACATAGCTTGCTTCTAATCTTTTTAATCTTTCATCTAACATGTTCAATTGAATATCTTATTCATGATTGAATGTAGAACATGAAGATGAATAGCCCATAAAGAAATGATCAGATGGAGGACTCTCTTGGTATGGCTCTTTATTATATGCAAAATTAGAATTATTTATCCATTCATAATTGTAATTTTTTGTATAAGAAGCGCTCGTAGGTTTATTATATGTATTGTAAATTTGTTTATGACCTAGTCCTAGCGAACTTCCTATCCATGGACACTGATAATAATTTTGATATGGATCACGACAATGATAGCAACCAGTTTGATTTTGAAACATTCTTTTAAATTTTTTTATTATTTGAAAAAGGTGGAGAGGGAGCAAAATGGAAAAGAAAAAAAGGATTGTTTTTTTTGAATTTTTTTTACAAAACCAAGGAACTAAATCACAGAACAGGAGGAAATTTGGGTTCAAAATTACCTTTATTTGCCACCAATTGGCGGTTTTGGCCGCTAAATAGAGGCTAAACAAGAGAGTTTGACTCTGTGGTTTCTACTGCTTAGTCCAGAGGCTCTTCTAATCCTTTTTGTCTTCCTGTATCTATAATTTCTATTCCCTGCACACACAACACACATTGTTAACCCATAAAACTTTAGAAAAAGTAAGAAAAATACCGTCGATCCCCGGCAACGGCGCCAAAAACTTGATATGATAATTTAACTGCAATTGCACAGTGTCGGTGTAGTGCTGTATAGGTTGTCCCACAGAGATCTCAAGTCATTTGCGATCCTTACTATTTCTTTAATTCTACTGGATTAACGAAGAGTTTTAGGTTGAAGTTTGGTTGTTCTAATTAGCCTAGGGTCTAGAATCCACTAGTTTCCAACCATATATTTACTTCTATTATCTTCTTCTTTCATAAAAAGGTGATCTTTTAGTTTAATCTTTATTTAAAGTGCCCTAAGCATGAGCTATTAAGTGGTGTGCAAGTATAACTCATCAAAAATACTGATTTTCATAAAAATAAACTAAATCATTAGATAAATCTATGATAAAGATGAAAACCAACAACTCTAAACTCTAAGTATAGGCTATCAAGAAATTTAACTCAAGTATAACCTATCAAAGTATTAATCTACGAGTTCTTGTATTTTAATCTTTGCATGGAAAAATCATATATTTATTTATTTTAATTAGGAAGAAAAATACTAGAGAGCAATTACATAGTGGATTCTAGTTTCATCTACATCCTAGAGCTAAACTAATTAGCTACTCATAATTCTAATAAGCAAAATCCTATTTTTATTCATGAAAACAAATAAATCTAATCTAGAAAGCAATAAAACCTAAACTAGAAAGCAACTAACTCTATCTAAAAAGCAAGTAAAGATATAAAAACAATGTCTTACCTTTGGAGCACGGTATTGTAGCCGCCACCCCTTCAGCAATACCCTAATTTTATTAATAAAAAATACAACTAAAATTACACCTAAAAAGCTCTCTTTTATTTACAAGGATTCATGGGGTATTTATAATCCAAATACAATCCTACTTCTACTCAAACTCAATACAAAAGATATGATCCATCCAATATAAACTAATCTCAAGATATATAATTTTAATTCAATCTATAGGTATTAGAAACCAATAGTTGAGATTAGATGGCATAAAATACTAATTTTCGGGTCCAAAATCCGAAATTAAGTTCAACAAACCCGTAGCCCGCTGGATCGGATTTTTCACTCTGCAGCGTTTCAGTAAAATGGTAAACACTTTTGCATACGAACTCAGATTAAGATGTTATTAGACTCATTTCGAAGATAATTCTGAGTTCTATAAATGCGCCCTACATGAAAGTTTCCAGTTCAAGCTTTATCTTCGCCGAAAATACTCTTGAAGTTGCTGCTGCTGCTGCACTTAAGTGTCGGTTTTCACCTTCGTTAACTTTCTTAGCTCATATTCATGATAAATTTGCATCTTCTTCTTCTTTTACTTGTGAAATCTTTGTTACCTATAAAAACACACAAAATATACCCGAGTATCAATTATTTATATACAAAAATAGATAAAATATGGTAGGAAAAATGCATAATATAATACTTATCACCGCCCATACTCCATGCCATGCGGGTTTGGGTGGACGAACGGTTCGGTTTGGGGTGGTCGAGACAGCTCGCGCACCATGCCTTGCGGGTTCGTGTAGACGGACGGACCGGTTCGGGGCGGCCAGAACTGCCCACGCACCGTACTGTGCGCGTTCAGGCAGACGGACGGTTCGGGGTGGATGGCCATGCTCGCGCACCATGCCATGCAGGATTGGGTGTGCGGACGGTTCGGTTCGGGACAGATGGCCATGCCTATGCACCATGCCATCCGGGTTCCGGCGGACGGTCCTGTTGGGGGCAGATGCCATAGCCGGGATTGCCCACGCACTTTGCCGTGCGAGTTCGGGCGGACGGACAGTCCGGTTCAGGGCAGTCGGGACTGCCTGCGCACCGTGCTGTGCGGGATCAGGCGGAAGGACGGTCAGATTCGGGGCGGTCAGGGTTGCCTGCGCACCGTGCTTTCGGGTTATGGCGGATGGACTGACCGGTTCTGGGCTGTCGGGACTGCCCGTGCACCGAGTCGTGCGCATTCGGGTGGATGGACGGTTCAATTTGGGGTGGATGGCCATGCCCGCACACTGTGTTGTGCGGGTTCTGGTGTATGGAAGGTCTGTTGGGGGTGGATGGCTTGGCCGGAACTGCCCGCGCACAGTGCCGTGCGGGTTCGAGCGTACGGACGGTCCGGTTCGAGGATAATGGCACGGTCGGGACTAAGAGCGCACCATTCCGTGCGGGTTCGAGTAGATTAACGGTCTGGTTCGAGGACGATGGCATGGACGGTACTGCCCTCCCACCGTGTCATGCCGTATTGGCAGACCAACGATCAGGTTCGGGGCAGATGGCTCAGTCAGGACTACCTGCATACCGTGCCGCGCCAGTTCGGATGGACGGATGGCCCGGTTTAGGGCAGTCAGAACTGCCAGCGCATCGTACCATGTCGGTTCATGTGGACAGACGGTCCGGTTTGGGGCGGGACAGCCCGCGCACAGTGTCGTGTAGGTTCGGGCGGACGGTCAGCCCGGTTCGGCGTGGATGGCATGGCCAAAACTATCCTCGCATCGTGCCGTGCGAGTTCGGTTGGTCCGAGGCGGATGTTACAGAATTACTGTCCGTGCATAGTTCGGGGTGGTCGGGACGACCCGCACACCTTGCCTTGTGGGTTCGAGCGGTCGACGGTCCGGTTCGTCGCGGTCAAGAATGACCATGCACTGTGCCTTGCATCTTCAGGCGGATAGACAGACCGGTTGGGGGCGGATGGCATGGTCGAGGCTGCCGCGCACCGTGCCGTGCGGGACGAGGCAGATGGACGATCCGATTCAGGGCAGTCGGGTCTATCCACGCATCGTGCCTTGTCCATTCAGGCGGACGGGTGGTCCTGTTCGGGGAGGATGGCATTGTCCGTGCATAGTGTCGTGTGAGTTCGTGCTTACGGACGGTCCAGTTAGGGGCAGTCGGGACTGCCCGTGCCCATGCCTTGCGGGTTCGGGTAGATGGGACGGACTAATTCGAGGCAGATGGAATGGCCGAGGCGGCCTGCACACCGTGCCTTGCACATTAGGGCAGGCGAACGGTCCAGTTCGTGGCGGTTGGGACTACCCATGCACTGTGCCTTGTGCGTTCGGGCGGGCAGACAGTCCGGTTCAGCCGTACACACGGTCCGGTTTGGGGCGGATGGCACGGACTGGGCGGCCCGCGCACAGTGCCATGCGGGTTCGGGCGTACGGATGGTCCGATTCGGGACTGCCCGTGCATAGTGCTGAGCGGGATAGGGCAGACCAACGGTCTGGTTCAGGGTGGGTGGCAGGGCCAGGACTGCCCGCATACCATGTCGTGCTGGTTCGGGCGAACGGATGGTCCGGTTCGAGGCGTTCGGGACGGCCCACGCACCGTGCATTGCAGGTTCGGGCGGTCTGACGGTTTGGTTCGGAGCAGTCGGCACTGTCAGCGCACCATGTCTTGCGGGTTCGTGCGGATGGACAGACCGGTTCGGGGCAGATGGCATGGCCGAGGCTGCCCACGCACCGTGCCGTGCGAGATGAGGCAGACGGACGGTCCGATTCAGGGCGGTCGGGACTGCCCACGCATTGTGCCTTGCGCGTTCGGGTGGGCGGACGGTCCGGTTCGGGGCGAATGGCACTGCCCATGAACAGTGCTGTGCGGGTTCGGGATTACGGATGGTACGGTTCTCAGTGGTTGGGACTATCATGCAACATGCCTTGCGGGTTCGGGCGGATGGACGGACCGATTCGGGGCGGATGGCATGGCCGGGGCAGCCTGCGCACCATGCCTTGCGCGTTCAGTTGGGCAGAAGTCAAGTTCGGGGTGGTCAGGACGGCCCGTGCTCCGTGCCTTGCATGTTTTGGCGGGCGGACGGTCCGGTTCGGGGTGGATGGCACTGCCCGTGCACCGTCTTGTGCGGGTTCGGCTGTATGCACTGTCTGGCTCGGGGCGGATGGCACAGACGTGGCCACCTGAGTACAGTGCCATGTGGGTTCTGGCGTACGGACAGTATGATTTGGGGCGGTCGGGAGTGCCTGCGCATCGACCTTGCGGGTTAGGGTCAGAGGACGAGCTGGTTTGGGGCAGATGGCATGGCCGGGGCTAGCTGCGCACCATGCTGTGCGGAATTCGGTGCAGGGACGGTCCGATTCGAGGTAGTCATGACTGCCCGCGCATCATGCCTTGCTCATTCAGGCCGGCGGACGGTCCGATTCAGGGCGGATGGCACTGCCCGCGCACCGTGCACATGGTCCGGTTCGGGGCGGATGGCACGGACAAGGCTGCCCGCGCACAGTGCTGTGCGGGTTCGAGTGTGCGGATGGTCCGGTTCGGGGCCGATGGCCATTCCCGCGCACCGTGCCGAGCTTTTTCAGGCGGGCGGACGGTCCGTTTTGGGGCGGTCAGGACTGCTCGCGCATGGTGCCTTGCGCATTCGGGTGGGCTGACGGTCCGGTTAGGGGCGGATGGCACTGCCTGTGCACCGTCCCTTGGGGTTTCGGTCGTACACACGGTCCGGTTCGTGGCAGACGGGACGGCCCACGTACCGTGTCTTGCTGGTTCGGGTGGGCGGACGGTCCGGTTTGGGGCAGCCTGACTACCTGGGCACAGTGCCATGTCGGTTCTGGGCGGTCGTGACAGCCCACGCACCATGCCTTGCAGGTTCAGGTGGTCGGATGGTCGAGTTCAAGGCAGTCGGGACTGCCTGCGCACCGTGCCTTGCGGGTTCGTGCAGAAGGAGGGACCGGTTCGGGGCGACCAGGACTATCCGCGCACCATGCCATGTGCATTCGGGTGGACAGACGGTTCGATTTGGGGCGGATGGCCATGCTCGTGCACCGTGCCGTGCAGATTCGGGCGTACGGACAGTTCGGTTCGGGGCGGATGGCCATGTACGCGATTCGGGCGTACGCGAGTTCCAGCGGATGGACGACTCGGTTCGGGGCGGATGGCATGGTAGGAACCACCCGTACACCATGCCGTGCGGGGTCGGGCGTACGGACGGTTCGGTTCGGGGCGGTCGGGACTACCCGCGCACCATGCCGTGTGTGTTCGGGCAGACGAACGGCTTGGTTCGGGGCGGACGGACAGACCTGTTTAGGGCGGCCAGGACTACCCGCGCACCATGCCGTGTGTGTTCGGGCAGACGAACGGCTTGGTTCGGGGCGGATGGCCATGCCCGCGCTTGCGGTTCGGGCTTGCAGATGGTTCGGTTCGGAGCGGATGGTTCGGTTCGGAGCGGATAGCCATGTCCGCGCACCGTGCGGTGCTGGGTCCAGCAGACGGACGGTCCTTGTGGGGGCAGATGTCATGGCCGGGACTGCCCGCACACAGTGTCGTGCGGGTTTGGGTAGACAGACGATTCAATTCGGGTTGGTCGGGACTCCTCTCTCACCGTGCCGTGCGCGATCATGCGGACGGACGGTCAGATCGGGGTGGTTGGGGCTGCCCGCGGACCATGCCTTGCAGGTTCGGACCAATGGACGGACCGGTTCGAGATGGCCGGGACTGCCCGTGCACCGTGTCATGCGCGTTCGGGCGGACGGACGGTTCGGTTTGGGGCGGATGGCCATGCCCACTCACCGTGCCGTGCGGGTTCTGGCTTACGGACAGTCCGGTTCAGGGGCGGATGGCACGACCAGGATTGCCCACACACAGTGCCGTGCGGGCTCGAGCATACAGACGGTCCGGTTCGAGATCGATGGCATGGCCGGAATTGCCAGCAAACTGTTCCGTGCGAGTTCGAGTAGACCGACAGCCCAGTTTCTGGGAGCATGGCATAGACGGTACTCTCCTCACTGTGCCGTGCCGTATGGGAGGGTTGACGGTCAGGTTCGGGCAGATGGCTCGGCCGAGGCTGCCCGCGTACCGTGTCGCGCCAGTTTCAGACGGTCAGGTTCGGATGAATGGACGACCTGGTTCGGGGCGTACGGGACTGCCCGCACGCCGTGCAGTGCCTGTTCGTGCGAGCGAATGGTTTTGTTTGGGGCGGGACTGCCCGCGCACAGTGCCGTGCGGGTTCAGGCTGACGGTCAGTTTGGCTCGAGGCGGATGGCACGGCCGGGACTGTTTTACGACCGTGTCGTGCGGGTGCGGTCGGATGGATGGTCCTTTTCAGGGCAGATGTTACAGAATGGACTTCCCGTGCACAGTGTCGTGCGGGTTCAGGCGGACGGATGATCCGGTTCGGGGTGGTCGGGACGACCCGCGCACCATGCCTTGTGGGTTTTGGCAGTCGGACGGTCCGGTTCGGAGCGGTCGGGACTGTCCTCACACTGTGCCTTGCGGGATCGAGCAGACGGACGGACCTGTTGTGTGCAAATGGCATGACCGGGGTTGCCCACGCACCTTGTTGTACGGGAGGAGGCGGGCGGGCGGTCCGGTTCGGGGCGAATGACACTACCGTCGCACCATGCCGTGCGGGTTTGGAAATACGAACGGTCTGGTTCGGGGCGTTTGGGACTGCCTGCACACCGGCCTTGCGGGTTCGGGCAGGCGGACGAACCGGTTCGTGGTTGATGGCATGGCCGGGGTTGCCCACGCACCATACCGTATGGGATCCAACGGACGGACGGTCCGATTCGGGGTGGTCGGGACTGTCCGCGCACCATGCCATGCACGTTCGAGCAGGCGGACAGTCCGATTCGTGGCGGATGACACTGTCCGCGAACCGTGCTGTGCGGTTTTGGCCATACGTACGGTTCGGTTCGGGGCGGATGGCATGGACAGGGTTGCCCGCGCACAGTGCCGTGTGGGTTCGGGTGTAAGGACAGTCTGGTTCGGGGCCGATAGCCATGCCCGCGAACCGTACCTTGCGTGTTCTAGCGGGCGGATGGTCCCGTTAGGGGCGGTCGGGACTGCCCATGCACAGTGCCTCATGCATTCAGGTGGGCAGACGGTCCAGTTTGGGGCTGATGGCACTGCCCGCACCGTCCCGTGTTGGTTCGGTCGTACGCACGGTCCGGTTCGGTGTGGATGGCACGGACAGGGCTACCCGCGCAAAGTGTCGTGCATGTTTGGGCGTACGGACGGTCTGGTTCAGTGCGGTCGGGACTGATGGACTGGTTTGGGGCGGATTGCTTGGCTGGACCTGCTTGCGCACCGTGCCGTGCAGGTTCGAGCGTACGGACGGGCCGGTTCAGGCCGACCGGGACTGCCCGCGCATAGCACCGTGTGGGTTTGGGCAGTCAGACGGTCTGGTCCGGGGCAGTCGGGACAGCCCGCGCACCGTGTCTTGCTTGTTCAGGCAGTCGGATGGTCCCATTCAGGGCGGTCGGGACTGCCCGCGCACTGTGCCTTGCGGGTTCCTGCAGACAGGCGAACCGGGTCGGGGCGATCGGGACTGCCCGCGCATCGTGGCATGCACATTTGGGCAGACGGACGGACTGTTCGGTTTGGGACGGATGGCCTTACCCGCGCACTGTGTCATGCAGGTTCGTGCGTACGAACGGTTCGGTTCGGGGCAGATGGCCATGCCCGCGCACCGTGCCGTGCAGGTTCCGACGGACGGACGGCCGGGTTCGGGGTGGATGGTATGGCTGGAACCGCCCATACACTCTGTCGTGCATGTTTGGGCATTCGGACAGTTTGGTTCGAGGCGGGCGTGACAGCCCGCAGACCGTGCCTTGCGGGTTCGTGCAGACAGACGGACTAGTTCGGGGAGGCAGGGACTGCCCGTGCACCGTGCCGTGCGCGTTCGGGGGGACGGAGGGGTCGGTTCGGGGAGGATGGCCATGCCCGCGCATCGTGTCATGCGGGTTCTGGCAGACGGATGGTCCGGTTCGGGGCGGGACTTCCCGTGCATAGTGTCGTGCGGGTTTGGGTGGACGGTCGGTCTAGTTCAAAGCGGATGGTACATCCAGGACATCTTCGCACCGTGCCGTGTGGGTTCGGTCGGACGGGTGGCCTTGTTTGCGATGGATGTTATGGAATGGGCTGCCCGTGCACAGTGCCGTTCGGGTTCGGGCGGACGGACGATCCGGTTCAAGGCGGTCCGGACGACCCACGCACCGTGACTTGCAGGTTCGGGCGGTCGGACGGTCCATTTCGGGGCAGTCGGGACTGCCCGCGCACCGCGCCTTGCAGGTTCGGGCGGACGGACGGACAGGTTGGGAGCGGATGGCATGGCCGATGTTGCCCACGTACCGTGCTGTGCGGGATGAGACGGACGGACGGTCTGATTTGGGGCGGTCGGGACTGCCTGCGCACCGTGCCTTTCGAGATTGGGCGAGCAGATGGTCCGGTTCAGGGCGGATGGCACTGCCCCCGCACAGTGTCGTGCGGGTTCGGGCTTACGGACGGTACCATTCGCGGTGGTCGGGACTGCCGTGCACCATGCCTTGCACATTCGGGCGGGCAGACAGTCTGGTTCGGGACCGCCCGTGCACCGTTGCTTGCATGTTTGGGCGGGCAGAAAGTCCAATTCGGGATGGATGGCATTTCCCGCACACCGTGCCATGCAGATTCGGCCGTATGCACGGTCTGGCAGGGGATGAATGCCATGGATGGGGCTGCCCGCGCACAGTGCCGTGAGGTTTTCGGCGAACGGACGGCTCGATTCGGTGCGGTCAGGACTGCCCGTGCACTTGGCCTTGCCGGTTCGGGTGGGCGAATGGACCGGTTCGGGGCGGATTGCATGGTCGAGGCTGCTCGTGCATCGTGCTTTGCAGGTTCGGGCGTACGGACGGACCGGTTTGGGGCGGCCGAGACTGCTCACGCACTATGCCTTGTAGGTTCAGGCAGTCGGACGGTCCAGTTCGATGCGGTCGGGACAGCTCACGTACCATGTCTTGCGGGTTTGTGTAGACAGACGGACCGGTTCGGGGCAGCCGAGACTGCCCGCGCACCGTGCCGTGCCCGTTCGGGCGGACGGACAGTTTGGTTTGGGGCGGATGGCCAAACCCGCGCACCATACCGTGCAGGTTCGGGTGTACGGACGGTTCGGTTCAGTACTTCCGTACACTTATACCGAGGTCCCTCTAAGAGTGGCATGTCAACCCTTCGGAATTGGTTACCCTTTTGTTGATGTAAAGACACCATTTGTTTTTCTACAATCATGGATAAATACTCTCCAATAAAATTGTTTCCTAAAACCATGTCCCCATTCATATGTGGAAAGCATAAGAGTTTTGGTATAATGAATTTTTTCTCATTAAACCAAATTTCCACGTTCTTGGCTTTGTTTTGGATAGTTGTTTTATGTGCACTGATCCTTGTTATTTTAATTGGATATTTCATTGGTTCCCATTTCTCTAGTGGTATGGCATTTTCTCGACAAGAACAAACTGTAGCCCCTGTATCTAGTAGCGTGTGTAATAAATATTGTTTATAACCCTTGAATCTGAATGTTTCTTTAACATAATTAAACCTTCTTCCTTATTTTGGGGCAAAGATTATATCATCAAATCGTATTGTATATTCATCTTCTTTATTAGGGGGTTCTTCGCAATTTAAGATAACCTTTTCATTTGTTCTTTCCATATCTCCTTGGTAACTTTTCTCTATTATCTTAGTTTGCAAAAGATTTTTGATATTGTCTTCCTTCACTTTTTCTTTATCCTTTTTCGTTATACTGTTTACTGTTTTTGTTGTTTCTTCTTCACTACCTTCTCCCTTTCTTACTGAAATATTACTATTATTTTCTTTTTCGTCCTCTTTAGTTTTGCTTATGATATTAGGTTCACCCTTTTCTTAATTAGGAGAACTACCACATCAAATTTTTTTGTTGAATATCTTGGGGTGTTCATCATATCATATATATTATTATACATGGTGTCATATTTACTACAATTTCCTCTACATATCTCACAATTGCATAATATGCCAGTAGCCATCTAAAATGTCAGTGAATAACTAGTTTTGAGTAGCCTATGGTGCCCAAAACCGTCTCCTGAATATCACCCTACAAACGCCTATCCGCGGCAACAAAGGGATTAATTTAGGAATCTGGGCTTTAAGGTTACTCAATTCTAATAAGGGACACTTAGAGTGTAACTAGGATAGTAATGATACAGGTTGTGAGAAAATATAAGTCAGGGTTATAGTCTATCTGATACCATGTAAATGCTATATATGCTATAAATCCTTCCCCAAAATTTTCCTTATTTTTCTGATTTTTACTTGATTTTTCAGATTTTGCTACAGTGACATTTTCTAATTTTAGAGGGATTTTTGCTATAGTAACTTTTTTGATTTTTTCGGAATTTTTTGGAATTTTTATGTTTTTTTGTGATTGTTTTTACGAATTCTCTACAAAATATAGAAAAACATAGAGATTTATCTAACACACAAAAACAAATACATATTACTTTATAAAAATTTAGAAACATACAGTACATATCGGAACAGTAGCCATCACACCGGAGACTCTTTGTGCAGACTACAAACCTTTTTCAAGGCCTTGCATTAGAACAGTAGCCATTCCACGGATAGGCACCGTATGCTACTCAGAGCTAGTTACCAGCTATCTCCATGTGCTCTTTTCCATTTCTCTGGTATCAGAGCCCAGACACACTACTACTATTGTCACAAAGCTGATGCAAAAGAAAAAGCTAATACAAAGGAAAATACACTCAGACACACTTAATTACACATATAAGTGGTTGGTGGTTTGATCGGCAGGAATAAAACCGGCAAAATGGATGGGAGAGGATGGTGATGAAGAAAAGGAGGCGTTGATGAGTTTAAGGTGTTGTGGGAGCTTTTCTAGTAGGCTCTGTTATTGAATATCTTGGGGCAATTGCAAGTGGTTGGTGGATTGACCGGAGAAATACACACTACTATTAGACCTTTTGGGCATAACTGTGTGGTTGGGAGCTGTCGAGTATTAGCTTTTTTTCTTTTTGGGCGAAATCTTTTTACTAAGTCATTTTCCGGTATGTAATGTCACCCCCCGGGCTTTGCAGACCCCTACCGCTCTGATACCAGAGAAATACACACTACTACTACTTTCACAAAGCTGATGCAGAAGAAAAAGCTAAGACAAAAGGGAAATACACTCAGGCACACTTAATTATACATATAGGTGGTGGAGAATTACAAGTGGTTAGTGGTTTGATCGGTAGGCATAAAACAGGCAAAACAGATAGGAGAGGATGAGAGGGTGTGAGAGGATGGTGATGAAGAAAAGGAGGCGTTGATGAGTTTAAAGTGTTGTGGAAGCTTGCTGATGTTTTAGCCGATTCGCCGATGATTTTCCCATCCTTCAAAAGCCCATTATATAGGTGAGCTTTCTTGCATGAGAAGTTTCTTCACTGTTGATGTCTTATCTCTGTTAGGAATCTTCACAATTGGTGTCTTGTCTCTTTCAGGAATCTTCATTGTTGATGTCTTGTCATTTACTGTTGATGTCTTGTCGTTGTCAGGTGTCGCTGTCAGGAATCTCTACTATTCACTATTCATGTCTTTTCATTGTCTGGAATCTTCTCTATTGATATTTCGTCAGAAGACTTGGAGTTGAATAAGCATTTCTTCTTGATGAAGTTTTTGTTGGGGCCCGTACCTTTAATCATGAAGGAGCTTTTAATCATGCCTCCTTTTTTGGATATATTAGACTCCTTTCGTCTGTATCAGGCTTCTTTTGTTAGGCACTTTTTACAGGGAATCCTTTTGTCAGTTGTTAATGTTGTTGTAGAGAAACCATCTGCTCTTATGTCTTTAGGTTCCTTTCTTGCGTAGCCTTTAGGTTCCTTCTTTGTGAAGTTTTAGCCTGCTTCTTTTGATGTTGCCATGTTAGGTTACTTGTTTGTTTTCTTTTGTAGATAATCTTGTCACATTCAGGAATTGTCAAATGATATAGGATTTTTTAGCAAACCCCCAGCTATCAACGGATTTGATTTGTCTTTATCAACTATTGTTTGAGTTGGGCTAGCCATGCTATTCCCCTCAGCATGATGAGTTGTTAAGGATTTCATTTGGATTTATGTGCCAAACTAATCCTTTTAGCAGTTTTTTGGTTTTTACAGAATCTCTTTTATATATTTTTATTTATTTATTTTTTTGAATAGGCTATATCTATATAATATTTTTATACGACTATACTTACAGATAATTATATAAATTACTAGAGGCTGAGATTTTTGCCATACATGGAAATGCAAGATCGTCTTACCTTGTTGACATAACTGGAAGTCCTAATCTCAGATCTAGACACAGACCATTCTTGGCACTAAGATCTTCTTGATTGTCTCTAACTCTATGTGTCCTCATGTGCCCTCCAAGTGCATTCTCGTTCATAAACTCGATTCCACAGATGTAACACTTGTACACTATAGGTTTCCTTTCTATTTCATGTAGCTTTTCTGGCCTCGACCTTCTGTGGCTTGCCCGGTGGCCTCCGAGTGCGTTACGGAGATCAATACTTCTGTCGACTTCTATTTCTTTGAACATCCTATCTCTGGGAATGTTGCGCACCTGCAAATTTTCTTTCGGGAAGATCCTGAACTGCAATCTTGATTCAGTGAGGATGAGCAGCTTTTTTATGATCTTTGCTTTATATACTGCTTGATGATTTTCAGCGTACGATTTATTCTTTGTTGTAATTTCCAGACTTCTTCTAGCTCTGGGAATCTTTGTCTAATCACTTTTGTTTTTTCTGTCTGAAGTGATATAGCATCATTACAGGAGTAATGATGTCTATTGAATACCTGTTTATAACATTTATTCCTTATTGTGTATATACCTGGTTGATATTTTATGTATAAAATAAATACCGTTGAAATACTATTTGTTATAGCTCTCACCATGTTTCTCATCTTCAAAATCTTGATTGATATATTATTATTGTTTTCCTTTATTAAGAATTTATTATTATTATTATTATTTATTATTTGTTTTTTGATGTATCCTAGACTAAGGTCATTCTTTTTCCGACTGCATCTTAACGTTAAGTTGCTTAATCCTAGTGGTAGGAATGTGATTATATCTGACTCGTAGTTCATTATAGGGGTTATCTCGAACTATGAATTGCTTTTATGTCCGCAAAGCACTATATCGGAAAGGGAGATTTCTTTTCCAGTGTAGGCTTTTAAATTTTGCTTTATCATTTTTTAAGCATCTTCTCCTTTTTCAGGACAATGCCCTCTTTCGTTGTATTTAAAATACTTGTATTCTCTCTTACCCATTTGTGTAGAGGATTCGTCACATTTCTGGATATACTTGTTACTCTTGATAAATCCCTTTTTGTCTCTCCATGGTTTTCTAGATACTGGTCTAGGTGGGTAAACCTTTTACGTATTTTTAGCATGCTGTTTTAAAATTCTTTTATCTTCATCCGTCAAGATAAAACCTCGATTCGTATTGATCTTTTTAATAGTGGCTTTTCTTGCTTGGACAGTTTCTTTTGAAAATTTTCCCAACAATTCAGCAGTTCTAGTAGGCTCTATTGTTACTTTTTATCCTTTTCCTTTTTTGGTCTTTTCTTTCTTACTTTTTTCCATTTTTCGTTATTACAGTATTTCCTCTTTTTAGGAGATTTATTGTTGCATTTTTCACTTCCTTATAAGATTTTGTATTTTGAATATAGTGTCTTAGATTGTTCTCTTTCTCTATTTGTTTTAGGTATTCTAGGTATCTGTTTTGTGTTTTTGTATCCCATAGACTTGAAAATGTGTGAAGGAATGGATCAATTCAGTTTTGTGTCTTATTGTATTCTAAGTATTTTGAGAACGTTTTGCAGTATTTTTTGAATTCGCGTATATCACATAGTTCAATTTTAGATATTGCATAAAGGATTATTTTTTCATAAGCCTTGTCATCTTCTCATAACCCTTGTCATCTATTAACCTATATAAATTTTCTTTTATAAGGCAATGGGGATATCTTCAGATCCAATTGATTTATTGCTTTCATCCCACTCCTTTTGTGAATTTATCCATTGTTTCATTCTTAACAAAACATCTCCTTGTAATATTCTCGTAATGTCCCATGATTCTTTAAGATTTGTGATTACGATGGCTAGGGATTGTGCCTAGTCGTTTATATCCTTGAAATGTACTTTGGGCAAATCTAGGTCACTAATCCTTAGGTCACTTTCCATTAAATCAATCAGCTTATTGTTAGATTCGATCTTTTCTTTAAATTATGTCATGTACTCATCATCTGTAGTCATTCCACAGTCTTCACTCTCTGGTTTCGTGATGCTCTCATTTTCTAGGTCTTCATCTAAATAGTATATCCCAGGGTCAAACTTGAAGTGGTGTAACAGATTTTTATGTTAGAGGTACGTCTCTTTTATCCTATTCACTGATAGATTTTCTCTTGAATAGTGCTATTTTGATCCCTATACAACACTTTCCCGTAATTAATTATCTCAAGTATTGAGTAGTATTCTTGTCTGGAGTATGTTTTCTCGGCTTGCATCATATCAATTAGTTGACTTGGTTTATCTTGTTTTGAACTAGTTCCTAATTTGTCAATTTGATCTAACTTTCCTACCGCTTCCTCTACTTTATCGTTTCTTATCATACACTCTTCTTTTATGTCAGAACTCAAGATAAATTTTTCATTTGTTCTCTCTACCTTATATCTACTTTCTTGGTAACTATTTTCTATTGGACTTTGTGAGAGACCACTTTGACTATTATTATATTTTTGGTTACTGACTTGTGATAGGTTATTACATTCATTTTTCTCTTTTACAGGAAGATTACTATTACTTTCTTCATTTAACTTTTCGTCTTCTTCAGTTATTTTATTATTAGGTTTGACTTCTTCCTGATTTGATTTATATCCAAAATGAATTAGTAGACCCTTGAATTTTTTTATAAACCTTTTCAAGTTGTTCACTTAAATTTTCTTTGGATTCTAAAGTTAGGTTGGGACTTTTACTATGTTCTTTTAATCTATCTATTCGGAGAACTATCTCATCAAATTTTTTTTGAATATCTTGGAGTATTCATCATATCATATATATCATTATATATGGTGTCGTATTTACTACGATCCGCTCTACATATCTCGCAATTGCATAATATGCCGGTAGCCATCTAAGATGTCAGTGGGTAACTAGCTCTAAGTAGTCTATGGTGCCTAAAACCGTCTCCTGAGGATCACCCTCCAAACGCCTATCCGCGGCAACAAAGGGATTACTTTAAGAATCTGGGTTTTAAGATTACTCAATTTTAGTAAGGGACATTTAGAGTATAAGTAGTACAGTAATCATGCAAGTTGTGAGATAATATAGGTCGGTGTTATAGTCAATTTGATACCACGTAAATGTTATTTATGCTATAAATCCTTCCCCAATTTTTTTCTGATTTTAACTTGATTTTTCGGATTTTGCTACAGTTACATTTTCTAATTTTCGAGGGATTTTTGCTACAGTAACTTTGCTACAGTACTTTTTTGATTTTTTTCAGAAATTTTATGATTTTTTTGCTATTTTTTACGAATATTTTAAAAATAAATCTACAAAAAATAAAACAAATATAGAGATTTACCTAACACACCAAAGCAAATACAAATTACTTCATAAAAATTCAGAGCATACAGTACATACCGGAACAGTAGCCATCACACCGGAGACACTTTGTACAGACTGCTGATCTCTACCGCCCAAAAAGGAACGTCCCTGGGGCTCTGATACTAGAGAAATACCTCCAACATATGAAAAGAGTCTAATAGGATATTTCAATTATTGGATAAACACATACACAAATCAGATATGAAAAGAGTCTGTTGTCCAAAATATGATGTAGATATTAATCAACAGTTTGGATGTCCACCAGTTTACGGTTATAATAATCATTTTAGACCTTATAAACGGAAATCTAAATACAAGTCATACAAATTGAAATATCCTTCAAAATATAAGTCAAAGAGATATAAAGTGTCAAGAAAAAAATAGAAACTAGAATATAAAAGAAGATATCAAAAATCCAATAATTATAGAAGAAGAAAATTTATAAAAAATAAATCAAAATTTAAAAAAAGTTATAAATATTTTAAGTGTGACAAAGAAGGACATTATGCTTATGAATGCCCCTTAAATATCAAAACAGTGGTAATATCTAATTTAGAAAGTTATGATATTCATTTAGGATATATAGAAGATATTCCTAGTGACACTTCAGCAGTATATGAGGTTGAATCTATTTATGAAACTAATGAATCTAGTAAATCCGAATCTGAAGTAGAAGAATTATGATTACATTAAATAAGTAGAAGAATTATCAATTAATATGATTAATTTAAATAAAACATATCATTTTGTAAAAATAATACCTTTAACTAGAATAGATGTATCACAAAAACGAGAATCATTAAAATCCCCTGAACATTTAGTTTATTCAGGAAGAAACTATTCATTACAAAGGTATAAAACCACTGAAATTTATCTAGATATTGTAATACAAGTACCATTTGGTTATTATGGAGAAATAAACAATATTAGATATCATACAATTCACAATATATTCATAACATATAGTATGATAGTCAGAACAAAATGTCCATATAACTATGCAAAGCACAAGTCTAGAAAATCAAGATTATTATATACCCATTGGAACACCTATATGATTATTAGTTATACACAAATATGAAGATCTACCTTTTATCAAAACTTAACCAGATCCTTTAAAATCTACATCTGCTCCTTTAAGTCCTGAAGTAGAGTTAGGACAAACTTCAAAAGAAGCAACATATGAATACCGTACTTATATGAATACATTAGCAGGAATAGAACCTCAAGAAGTTTATAATGAAAGTTTAGACAATAGTCAAGGAGAACAATTTGAAATTACAGATGAAGATATAGATAAATTAAAAGAATCTATTCCACATGCTGAAAAAATGAAGTGTACAAAAATCTACCAAGGCTTAAAACTTTATTCTCAAATAAAAATACTTATATATTTGAAAGGATGCAAGGTAATATATAGAGTTAAAAGGAAATGAAGACTTCAAATCTGTAAAACTCCTAAGTATGTCACAAATAGAAAGATTTAGAAAAAAATATCCAAAAATGAAATATTTACTTATAGGATTAATTCAAGTAAAGATCACTGGTTTATTCATACCAGGAATTGATACACCAATAATGATAATATGTTTTGATTAACATATTGTAAACAACCCTATAAGCGGTATTTTGGGAGGAGCTAAATCCAATTTGGCTAATAAAATATTCGGAGTTAATATACATCCGGACTTCTGTATTAGTTTAGACGATACAAATATAGATAAAGCATGTACTTTATCCATTAATCTAAATGGTATAGAATTATTACTTGGATTTAAAGTTTTAAGAATTCTGTGGGAACACTGTTTAGCATTAAATGATACTTCAACATTCAAATCAATAACACCAAGATAGTTTATTAAGTTATGCGAGGTTGGAAATGAAAAAGTAATTCAACCAAAATTAGTAAATATTAAACATTTGAAGTATGACAATGATATGCAAGTATTTATTAAATCAATAAAGCCAAAAATACATATCCCTGTAGAACAATTTATTGCATCAGGAGATGCTATAACAACAACAATCATAAATCCTTCTATACCCAGAAGTTTAAGTACAACACAATATAGAAATTCACATCCAATAAATCTGGAACCAGCTAGAACAAGTTATTCTTCAATACAAACAACAGATACAGAATCTTTAGAAGGTAGAACACAACAAATTTTAGATGCACAAAAAAAATGCTAATTTAATTTTAAAAATACCCGAAGTAAATATTTTGAGAATACCATCATGAAACCTATGAAGGAAAAGAAATTATATAGAACTAAAACAAAAAAAAACCACCTAAGGAAGGTAGAGAAGATGTGGGACATCTTAAACAAATATTAAAAATAGTAAGAGCCCGAATAAATGAACATTTTCCTAGATCGCATTATAAAACTAAAGTTATCGAAAATCTACAACGACAAGAAAATAGAAATATGACAAAACAATCTATAGAACCAACTTTTGAAGAAGTTAATCAATTACATCTTATTTTTGATTGGACAGTAGATGATATAGAAAATCTATTTAAAGAATTAGAAAATGTTAGATCTTAAGAAAAAAATTCCAATTACACATATATATTCCGTTAACAGTACATTTACCATGTATATTGGATAATACATTAGAATTTACTATACATATTGGTAGATTCAGGAGCTGAAACTAGATTAATACAAAATACTTTTATTCCTCAACAATATTGGATACCATTTAATAAATAGGCTAGATTAAATGATTTTATGGGATGACCTGTTCAAGTTACCCATAATGCAAACATCCAAGCCACTATACCTGATATACATGGTCAAGAAAAGTCTTATAATTTTGAATTTGCATTATGACCAAAAGAATTTGATATAGACTGCTTACTAGGAATGAATAATTTACGATATTATGCCCCATTTAATACACATTATTTTGAATTTGACAATATTAAAATACCTTGTGTGCATTTTCCAGTACCATTATTACCTCATTTTACGCCAGCCCAGCGTGGTGAGACTACACAATTAATAGATCATCATATAATAACACTTGTATGATGGAGGTACACATACCTCCTCTCGGTGTGGAGCGATATACGAAAAATAGATGCTGACGCCTGCAATGTCCGAGGAAGGTGCTGAAGAAGTGAATCTATCAACACCACAGCAGTGGCATACAACTGTTGGACCTAACGACCAGCCCCTTCCCCTTTTGGAATGGGGGATCCCTGTTGGCAACAACCACGGTAGTAGTTGCGGAACTACTGGGCCAGGAGAGGACAACCTATTGTTCCTGCTCCTCTTTTTACGCTTCGGGGATGGAGGTCCTACGGTAGGTAACAGCAGGCACGATGCATGTCGACCAAAGGGGACCAGTGCTTCTACTCCTCCACCGATGAGCCGTTCGTAGCGAGAAGCGACGGGATGTCATGAACGGTGGGAGGTCAAAGAAAGAGAATTGACCTATTCATAGAGTGATCTATGATCGAGATATAGTATCTCGAGTCTGTCTTATCATAGATGAAAAAGAAATCGAAAATAAATATTTCTTCGATTTCTTTTTCTTTCTAAGGGTCACTCAATCAATTTGGGGGTGGGACCCGCTGGCATAATGCACACTGGAACGTGGAAATTCGAGGTCTCATGAACGACTTTTTTTTTACAAACTTTTCAGTCAGGCCTATGGATGGATCCTTTTAGATCTACGGGCCGGCGGTTGACATGAGCATTGAGAATCTATATTCGAGCATTCGACGTTGGCCCCTGACAGTTCCGATGAGGAATCACTCGTCGATTTGATCTATTGGGGCCTACAACTTCGCCGAGCCGACGGGAATCCCTTTCCACTTTGCATTTTTCAAAAAAAAAATGCAAAGGGAGTAGCAATTGGCCGATTCGAAGAGAAAAATGAAAGGGAGTAGCAAGAGGCCAGTTGGCTTTCATTTTTTCTTATCTCATTTGCTTATTAGTTTTTGTTTGTTGACATATTTCTTTTAATGTATACATGCAAGCATTTTTCAAAAATCTTGTTGCATGGGTTTCTTCCGGATTATTACCTGTGTAATTGTGTAAACTTAAAGAATCATATTTATTTTTTATTAAATTATTCCAGGATAAGGAATTTTTGAGAAAAATCCTGTAATCCAGAATAATTTTTTTCTCTATTGTACTTAATTTGAATATATATCCAATATATTCATTAGCAAATTCTTCTACATAACAAATATTACATAACCGTAATTTCATTAATATCTCTTCATAATTTTCATCCTCAAATAATGTTTCCCCAGTCAAATCTGCAAAGAATATTGTGACTCTACTATGCAAAACTTCTTTCTTTGTTTTATAATCTGTATCTAATTTAAAAATTGACTCTCTATGGAATTTTTCATATTGAGATAACCAAGATAATGCTATCCCTTCCCATTTACTTGTTGCCCATAAGACAAATTCCATGGAGATGGATTGGCCCATGAGTGGTATGGCAATCTATATCTCCGGTTGAGGGGGAGTGACTTCTGTCCAATCGGTGTAGCATAGGGCTCAGAGACTATGCGCTCGCAAAAAACTGAATTGGCCTGCAGGGAGAAAAGTGGCATACCATTATCAGTGAATTCAAAAGGGGGGGATGGTAGGCCCCATTTCTTTGGGCTGGGCTAGTTGCCCTTATGGTCTGGGGAAGTGTTCCGCGAAAGTCTAGTGTTTGCCCTTCCCTGAGACTGGGAGTTGATGGTACGCCCATCTTTTTGTAGAAGTAGAATGCCACAAAGAGGTCCACTCCCGTCTTCCTATTCCCGGAGCTAACAGAATCGATTTCGAGTGGCGGAATTTACCCAGAAGTTCCCGCCCTACCGACAGCGGGGAATTATTCTCATATGGGTGGTCTTTTTCCTTTTCTTTGTTGTGCCCTCTCCTCGTCATTCCGAGGAGTAAGCTCTCCAGCGTAGACTCTGAATCTGATAAGAGGTTCTCTGTATTGATGTCTAGGATGGCGGTGATAGGGCGCTCCCAGTTTTCGATCGGTTACGAAAAGCTAGTGCCAAATAGTGCCTCAGGAACCCATCGATCAGATGTCGGTCCCTTCATTCTCATAGACGCCTGGTGAGGAGCTCTTTCGTCACTATAGTGTATCAGCAGTAGAAAGCCCTTTGTCTGCTCTCTCTTATATTACCTAAAATCAATCGGGGAAGGCCAAGTCTTTTTCTAAAATATGCTCTGTGAAAGGAGCTTTCTGGTCTATTTTTCTATCACCGAAGGCAGGAATCACAACCAGTTCTGTCTATGCGATCGACTTCTGTTCCAGTGGTAGTTGGCTAGGTGAACGGAAACGGCGGTGGTAGTGAAAGATAGATTGTTTTCCGGAGGTCTCATCTCTCTTCTTCCCTTCCGTCGGGGAGAAGCGGAAAGGGCAGAGATGTCCCAAGAAGTACTACCCCTATCAATTTATAGGATAATTGTAGGACCATTGGCTTCATCGAGATCGGATAGCGCATGATGAGGGAATTTTCTGAATGAGAAGATTCTCTTTCTACATTCTAGACATATCTTACCTCTTCCTTCCGTTGCCCACATAAGAATATTCCTTCCTTTTTGAGTGGTGGGACGAAGTCGCATTGATTGAATCAGTTCTAGTCTTCCACTGAAAAAATGAGGCTTTACGTCGACGAGTATACCGTTAGTTACCCAATGAATCATTTGCAACATATGTGGGAAGTTCCATGTCCCAGGAAGCTAAATTGAAAGTCATGCCTCCAGTCCATGAAAGTTATCAGACGGATATGTTCTGACAGACCTCCCGTAACAACCCCCTTAGATGGGTAGTGCAAGTCCATTACTGAGAGTAAACACCTCTCTCTTTAGGGTGAATTTCTTCCGTCGCATGGCGGGGAGAATGAGGTGATGCTCGGGACTTCCACCAATAGCTTTGTCTCCAATTATTCGGAAGACCTTCCCCTCGGGATGGAATGATCAGCTATCCCAACAGTAGTAGATCGAAACCGTTAGTAACTCGTGTTTCATGACATCATTTTATCTCCCTAATTTGCTTATTCGTCGTGAGGAGGTGTTGGTCGGATGCTGACTTTCTGGCTCCTGCCTATTAGTATGTGGCTCACATAGGGGCATTGTCTGTTCCCACGGCTGCTCTAAAGAAGACTACAACAACTCTTCCTCTTCAAGCCGACATGCTGCTTGTCCATATGATGGGCTCGTCAGTCCGGACTATGGAATCTGATTCCTTCACGGTCCCCTATGCCATCTTTCATCCGGAGGACCGAAAATTAGTGCTTGGATTCAAGAATCCGAGAGTTTTGAAGTTGTGATTGATTTTGTCTGTGTGAACCCTCGTCGGGACCGTCACTGTCAGACGGAGCCACTCTCAGAGAATGATCATGATTATAGCGATGAAGCGTCGCTATGAGACGAACCGGTCAAAAGCCATTGCGACGCAATGATTTCTTTCATCCGATTCTTTAGATTTTTCGTGAGAAAGGTACATCAATGTACCGAAGCTCCCCTTTTCCATTGAAAAGAGACAGGTGCATGCCACTGAAGAAGAATAGCCCATTTCCATCCATGAAAGGAAGGTGATTGGTCTGCTGATCCATCAGGAACGAGTGAGTCATCCTTCTTCGATTCCAAATCCAACAAAGTCTGAAGCACATGGCCTGACTGATCCCTTTCGTCTCCTTACTGAGATCCAGGGGATTGACTGATGCGTGTCCTTACTAGAAGTGGTTGATGACACAAATCCGCTCGTTCATAAGGACGGATCGACAGTGGCTGTGGGGGGAACAGTGAGGTGGTTCCAGGCTTTCGTCGGTTATGCGAGTACGGTCAGATGGTTTTATCTCATGGTATCCTAGACCGGAAAGACCCGACGTTCATTATCAGGACGAATGTTCGGTTTGATGAATCTACTATGATGAAGTCGGGAGAGTCGAATGGGCATAGCACTGTTGAGGTGGAGGTGGAAACCAAAGAACAATTTGATGGTGAGACTTTGGTAGATTTCTATTATCGACCTCCGGACGAATTGAATGTGCAGGATTTTCAGAAGGAGGAAGAGGACATAGGGAGGCAATAGCATAGAAAGAGGGAAGAGAAAACAAGCGAAGCTGCTGACAAGTAGAGGTCAACTTTTGTCAAAACCGGAGTTCAACTTGACAGATCGGGATGTTGTAAACCAACTCCTCCAATGCCTTCCGACATCCTTTGTGATGGTTTACTCATCATGATTGGCTGCGACGGACTTCTCCCGCCGTCTATGTTCATCAGGTCAGGAACTCGAGATAATGGTAGAAGACAGACTGTCGTTACCTTTTTTTTTGACAGTAGGTACTCGGGAACGATGAACGCACCCATGAAAAGCGTTTTTCATGGGTGCGTTCGTAAGGACTCTAAAAGAAAAATCATTCCTCCTGAAAATGCAGAGGATCAACGTCCTATCTATCCGTCGTCACCCATCGACATCCGAATGGTTGGCAACAACAAATGCCACGGGATCCTCCAAACATGCGAGCTGTGCCACCCCCACGTCAATTTGACAGAAGAGCGACCGTCGCAACCCAAAAGAGAAGAGGAGACTCCTTTGTTGGAAACACTCCAATCTCCACGTCGGATGGCTGATCGGAATGTAATCAGATATCCTCTAGAGAAAGCAAAGTCGTGGCCTCCGGAACGTCTTTTTATTCGACAGTAGGGGGACCATTCCATAGATATCCAGCCATAACATTTGACGATTGCATCCAATTCCAGAATATGGTCTATGACCTCAATGATCAAGACATGATTGATTGGTAGGGACTGATGAGGCCGACAATCGAGCAAACCCAAATTGACAATATTGGCATTTATCGACAATCCTCCTCAGGCCCAGGAAAGACACAATCACTCATTCAGTCATGAAAGAAAAGCATGCGACGGAAGAGAATGGAGCAAGATAACAAATGACTTCGGTTATAGATGGAATCCCCTTTGATTTGATTGGGCATGGCTCGTTGAGTTTGGAAAAGAAAAACCGAAATCCTTCATATGGGGATCTATTTGCTCGTTAGAGCAAGTTCAGAATGACCGAAGAAGAGAATACCACACAACCCTATTGATGAATTGCTAAAAAAGGGATTGACAGGTGGTACTCTTTCCGTCTATGAATGCTATTGCAAGCCCGAACCTGTTGTCTAGGGATTTTCTCTTCTCTCTAGTTATCCCTTTCTCTGCTAGGACTCCGTGATAGGAAGAACCTTCTTTCCTGCCTGTTTGAACTGTTTGTGCAGTATGCTTTGTCGATCTGGCCTTCGGAATGTCAAGAGACGGAAAGTCCTTTCAATTCATAGTCAGGGATATACTAGTGGATGGCACGAGACGCGGGCGTCGGGATCTGAGCCCCTATGAACAAAATGAAGAAATCACTAAAAATGGTACTCTGGATGCATGAGCCTTTCTCTACCCCGACGAGATGGAAAAAAGCCGGCGGCACAACATCGTCGGTTGAAGTAGGAGTGCCTCCCATGTCTTTCAATGGGTGGAGCTAATGAATAGGGTTGTTGCCACTTCGTCTTACGGTATATGGTGCGGAATCTTTTGCATTCCGTCAGGGTGTCATTCCCTCCCCTTCTAGTGGAACTTCGATTCCTTACACTGCCATGCAGATTTTACTAAGCATGATGACGAGGGTACTGAGTGCTCAAAAAGCTTCTGCTCTGCTCATTGACGACGGCCTGCTTCCACCATCTTTGCTCTAGCAACCCCAAGGTAACCAACCAAAAGGGCAAAAAGAAACCTTACGATCTATCCTCAGACTTCGTCGTGCATACTGATTGAATCTCGGGCACTCCTGGCCTCATCTTCTATAGATCCTGCTTTCGACATCCCTCGTAACCTTATTGCTAGAGATCGTGCGGGCTGGCCTGAACACCTGTCATTTTGCCCATCATGTGACGCTTGCTTCCCTCTTCTATAAATCCAGAAATCCCTTTGATAGCACTTTTTCAAAGGCCATCGTCAGCATGTGGGACTTCCTCCTTCGAGATTGGCCTGACATTCCAAAAAGAATATCCGCTGACGACGGTGAGGAAGGGAAGACCGATCTCATACCTATGCCCATTGCGGGAGGTGGACTGCCATGCTTCTGCCTCCTGTTGGACTCGGCCCGTCGTTGGAAGTCCGTAGCGACGAAGGGAGAGAGAGTAGAGAGCCGATGAAGAAAGAGCAACTGACAGCGTCGTATCTTCTCAAATCAGAGCTCTAAGAGTAACTCGACATAGATAGATGGGGGAGGAGTCACTTCGATGTCTCATGCATTCTGAGCCTCCCCCGAAAACTGTCTTCATCCCTCTGAGGGAAATGAAATCTGGGTGACGGACCCATACCCATAGGTAGATCTGAATCATTGAATAAGCCCAATGGAGGGAAGCGCCCACGACATGGATATCTATCTTTTCCAGGGATGGAAGAGAGGGATCTCATAGTTCGTGTACTTACTCCTTTAGCCAAGATCCATTGTCTAGAGACAGCCCCTTCCATGCTAACAGCCAAAGGCCGGGCTTATGACTTGCCATCTTCCTTCGTGACAACGCTTGGCAACACTGTGTGGATTTAGAAAGGACTGAGATCTAGAGCTGCACTTCCTCTAGTGGAGCTCCTGGGTCATTGACCAGCACTCTAGACGATTTGACAACTCTCGATCCCCTATTCCCCTTCTATCAGGTTACGTATTGACACATCATCAATGTTGAATGAATGGATGAATGCTCCGTCAGCTGAACGCGGAGAAGAGCTGCTGCCTCAGTTTTCTAAATTGCAGGTTGAAATAAGGTTCAGAGAGGTAATTTGGCCATCGCATCTTCCAGGGTGGCTACTCCTCGTCAGAAAAAGTCTCTGTATAGTGATCGTCACGTCACCGCATTCTCATCCTTCGTCAACTTTTGAATGGAGGCTGAAAGGACCAACCCATGATTGAGCTCACCCGTCGGCCATCGTCGCTTACTCCGTCATGTGCTTGACCTTCCCTATATGAAGGATTTAGGTCAAAGATATCTCCCACCCTCTTCAGACATTCTAATCTTGAAATGGAATCCATAGGAAGGTGCGTCAGAGGCAAACGCCGTCGTTTTGTTGATGCCAATCTTCTCTCTTCTTGCTGTGGTAGACAGTAGATGGTAGAGGGAGAGAGCTGAGGCAAATCGTCAGTTGGAGAGTCATCAGTCCCAGGAACAAACTCCCCTTTTGCTCCCCTCTGACAGCCGATTCAGACGATCTTTCAGAGAAACAAGTGCGCCGCATCCTAGTGTAGTGGCTAGAAGGGATTCCGTCAATGACGGTGCAGATCCGTTGGAGGTCATTCGAGAAAATGCAAAGCACTCCGTCGTTGTTCTTTTTTTTTTTATCATCCCATCCTACCCTCCGTACTGACGAAAGCGACGAAGGCCTATCACAAAGGGAATGACGACCATCGTTGGAGATAAGAGCTAGTCAATGAGTCTAGGATGACTCATTCGATGAGGCATGTGATAGCGCGATGGCAGATCGATCCACCCATATTGCATTTATTGTATTTGACATGACGGTAGAAGTGACCAACACCTTCTGATCTCGCTCTCTTCGAATCCGACGAAAAGTGTAGCTGCGAACTAGAGAATTACCCTGGGATTGATCGTCATAAACCTACCGTCTGCATTTCCCCATGATAGCAAGTAGTGGATCTCTGGTTTGATTGCCTCTCTAAGGAGTTGCTGCTTGCTCTCAACGTCATGCATCTCGACGTAAGTGCAACCCATCACGTCACACGACCTTCACAGCCTACTACGAGAGGATACGAAAGGAGGAGGGAATGGGTTCGGACTCCTGTCGAATGAGGAAAACTATACCAGATTTTACATTGTAAAGAAATTCCGGGCTGGAGCCACTGGCAATCCTTCTCCTTCGAGATTTGGGAGACTCGATGATGCCTTGAATTTGGGATCTTCCCTTTTGAAACTGGGAAAGTGTGTCAGATTTGCTGGTGGTGAACGGGCTCCCTTCCTGCTTTCTTTCCGAATTCAACTGTAATGGAAATGGGGCTGGAGGAAGGAGCATGTCATCCGACGAAGAGGGCGTTCATGTCGAATATGGCGTTGATGGGGTCCTACCACCATAAGAGATTGGATGGCACGTCAACGCACTTGCGGTAGAAGGTAGATAAGTAGAGCCAGATCCTATTCACCTGATGCCGACGTATTGGCCCCGACGAATCCCGATCCGAGACCAAAGGAAGAAGGTGGCCCATCCGTCATTCTAAATCGTCATAAGCCCTCATCGTTCTCACGACGACTCCTATAGCCCAATGATTCCTAGAGTGATTGGCTCAAATCCGTGAAAGAGGAAGAGGGCAGGACTGAGCAAGAGAGGAGCAATATCACGTCGGCTTTATCCCAACCCGAACTTAGCCTCGAACGATTCCTTCGGAATAAACAGGATCCCACTCCTTTGTGGAGGGGTGGTTGTGCTCTCATGGAGTCGGGCTTTGACGCAACTAGCGTTTGACGAGAAAGATCGACGCTCTCATTACCAAGGCTCTTTTCATCGGCATGCGACTTATCATGCTCTTAGCACGTCGGATTGGCATCTCAAACTTTCTATCTGTATGAGGTTGATCAAAAGAGTACGGTACTGATGTTTAGAGTATCCTCCTCCTGTATTTTCTTGACATGATGGTGGGCCGTCTATAGATATTAAGCCAGTGAGAGAGGGGCCTTCGGACAAAGAGGGTCTACGGTGGAAGGCCTGCTTGGATTGAAGAGAGGGAGGGGAGTGAAGAGGACTCCACCACGAGGGCCGTAGCCTGACGATGGCACAACCACTTGAGACATGATAATGAGATAATATGGGAGACTATTCAGCATCTTTTCTTCCTTCCATTGACAGACGGTTCGGGATTCGTCGAACGCCAGTCAATTGTAGATCTCTACAGAATCTGTCCTTAAATCGCCTGGGATGCTCTCGACAGAAGAGAGAAGAAGAGATTGAAAGGCATACCTCGTCAGATCCTCTGCTATAGATCCCAGGCCCTGACGACATCCTCTCGGCTCAGGCTTAGTTGCAGCATCGATTTGTAGCTTCAACAGAATGGTAGCCACTATAAATCGTGATGCAAATAATGGCATGACTACAAATGAGCTAGTTAAAGTTCCAACTAGGCCGGTTACAAGAGCACGGGAAAAGAAGTTCAAAAATGTACTTAATGGGCTGATTAAAAAATTTGACGGTCGGACAGTCCGATTTGGGGCCGTTGGGATTGCACGCGCACCGTGCCTTGCACGTTCGGGTGGGCGATGGTCCAGTTTGGGGTGGATGGCACTGCCTGTGCACCGTGCCCTGCGGGTTCGGCCGTACGCACGGTCTGGTTCGAGGCGGATGGCACGGACAGGGCTTCCCGCGCACAGTGCCATGTGGGTTCAGGCATACGGACGGTCTGGTTCTGGGCCGATAGCCATGCCCGTGCACCGTGCCTTGCGTGTTCGTGCGGACGGGCAGTCAGGTTTGGAGTGGTCGGGACTTCCCGCGCACCCTGCCATGCACATTCAGTTGCTCGTATATTTAAGTTGTTGCAGTTAAAAAGCTCATAGTTGGACATTTGGCTGAGCTGGCCAGTCCGCCTTCCAGTGTGCACCGGCCATCCCGCCCCTTGTGCCGGAGATGCGTTCCGGGCCTTAACTGGTCGGGTCGTGCCTCCGGCACCATCACTTTGAAGAAATTAGTGTGCTCCAAGCAAGCCTACGCTCTGTATACATTAGCATGGGATAACATAACAAGATTTGAGTCCTATTCTGTTGGCCTTCGAGATCGGAGTAATGATTAAGAGGGACAATTGGGGGAATTCGTATTTCATAGTCAGAGGTGAAATTCTTCGATTTATGAAAGACAAACAACTGCGAAAGCATTTGCCAAGGATGTTTTCATTAATCAAGAACGAAAGTTGGGGGATCGAAGACGATCAGATACCGTCCTAGTCTCAACCATAAACAATGCTGACCGGGGATCGGTGGATGTTGCTTTTAGGACTCCGCCGGCACCTTATGCGAAATCAAAGTTTTTGGGTTCTGGGGTGAGTACGGTCACAAGGCTGAAACTTAAAGCCTCCCCCATCGCATCAAGCGTACGGATGAGAGCGGTCAGGAGCATCCGACGACATTGGTTTCCAAAGGAATTTAGTTTGCTGCACAGGCCACGGGGCAATGCACCTGGTGCGAACCAGTGAAGGGACAGCAGCGCCAGCGGTCGGCTGGGTAGAGGCAAGGGGCCCGCTAGGACATGTAGAACCGAAACCACTCACATGCTGACACGGAAGCTGCCCTGCGAGGCCCGAATGCTCTCGGCGGTCGTGGCCAAACGGATGGCTTGGGCAGCAACTCGCAATGGGACATCGATGCGCACGCAATGTAGCTCTGCAGAGCGTGGGAAATTCGAGAGAGCTAGCTAGACCTAGGGGTCTGGCCTCCCCAAGCCACCCCGCAGGCTCTGCTGTGAAAATAGCTAAGAAAAATGGGCCAAACCGGCCTCCCGAGCACCGAAAGCCAAGCAAAACGGGCTGAACCGGCATCCCGAGCACGTATTAAACCAACAAAAAAAGTAAAACAGGCCGAAACAGCCACCCAAGCACCTAAAAGCTAACAAAAACGAGAAAAATGGGCCAAACTAGGCTCCCAAGCAAAATAAAGCCGGCAAAATCAAGCAAAACGGGCCGAACCAGCCTGCTCGGGCCTCCGTCGGACATGGCCGGAACTCCGGCAATGGCCGGCGGGGCGGAACCGGCCTCTCGAGCACCTAAATGCCGACAAAAATGAGCAAAACGGGCCAAACCAGCCTACCCGGGCCTCTGTCGTACATGGCCGGAACTCCGGCGGTGGCATCGGCCGAACAACCGCTCCCCGGGGCACACCGTGTGGTAGGGTTGGCTGCCCACTCAAGCCAAAGGGTCCTGCTCCGCACACACTGCCTGGCCTGCCCCTGTCATGCCCAGGGAGTACCGGAACTCCGGCAATGGCCGACAAGGCGAAACCAACCTCCAGAGCACCTTAAAGCGAATAAAAATGAGCAAAACGGGCCAAGTCAGCCTGCCCGGGCCTCCGCCAAACATGGTCGAAACTCCGGCATGTCCGGCGGCACCGCCGGCAGGACAGCCGCCCCGGGGCACACCGCGTGGTGTGGTGGGCCGCCTACCTGAGCCAAAGGGGCCTGCCCCCGCCATGCCCAGACGGTGCCATGGCTTGCCCCTGCCATGCCCAGACGGTGCCATGGCTCATGTTTGCTTGCCCCCTACTACCTTAGAACAGGTTTTAACCTTAATTAGTCCCCCGCAGACCCAAGTGTCTCTGCTAGCTCACTTTTTTCAAAAGAGGCTGGACAACCTCAGAGTGGAAAAGGTGGCTATTCCTGAGGATGGGCCCTCAAGACCTGAGCGCCCTAGGCGCACGGGGGGTGTTCCGCCCGCACGGTGCAGCCATTTTCCCTAAGAATTGCTATTCAGGCTGTGCCACTCGACCCGAGCAGCCATGGCACTAGGCCAGAAACGTGCCGCCCGCAACGAATAGCCCAGGAGCCCGGCCATGGGGGTGTGGCAGCCGTTCTGGCTATGTCAGGAGCCCCAACCCAGCGCGTCGCATGACTGGAACCCACATGGAGCGGTGCAGGGGCTGTTCCGGCTATGCCAGCCACCACGAACTAGACCGTCGGTCCACCCGAGCTTGCACGGCAGGGTGCGGGGCAGTTCTTGCAGCGCCATTTGTCCGGAACTGGACCGTCCGTCCGCACGAATCCGCACGACATGTGCGCAGGCAGACCCTTGCCATGCTATCCGCTGCGAATCGGTCCGTCCGTCTGCCCGAACCTGCAAGGAATGGTGCGCAGGAAGTCCCGACTGCCTTGAACCGGGCCGTTCGTATGCTGCAACCTGCACAACACGGTATTCGCCCCGAACCGGACCATCCGCCCATCCGCCCCGAACCGGACCGTGCATATGGCCGAACCCACACAACACGGTATTCGCCCCGAACCGGACCGTCCGCCCATCCGCCCGAACACGCAAGGCACGGTGCACGGGTAGTCCCCACCACCTGATCCCACACGACACAGTGCGCGGGCAGTGCCACCCGCACCGAACTAGTCCGTCTGTTCGCTCGAACCCGAAGGCATGGTGCGCAGGCAGTCCCGACCGCCCTGAACTGGACCATCTGACCGCCCGAACCTGCACGGCATGGTGCGCGAGCAGTCCAGTCCGCCCCGACCTGGGCCGTCCGTCTATCCGAATCAGCACGACATGGTACGCGGGCAGTCCTGTCCAAGCCATCTGCCCCAAACTGGACCGTCGTTCTGCACATACGCCACAGCACGGTGAGCGGGCAGTACCGGCCGTGCCATCCTTCCCCGAACTGGACCGTCTGTATGCCCGAACCCGCATGGCACTGTGTGTGGGTAGCCCCGTCCGTGTCATCCTCCCTGAACTGGACTATGCGTACGGCCGAACCTGCACGGCACGGTGCGCCAGTAGTGCCATCCACCCCGAACCGGATCGTCCGGCCGCCCAAACATGCTAGGCACGGTGCGCGAGTAGTCCAAACTGCCCCAAATCGAAACATCTGCTCGCCGGATCTCGCATGGCCTGGTGCGTGGCCAGCCCCGACCGTGCAATCTGCCCCGAACTGGTCTGTCCCCCCGCCCGAACCCGCAAGGCCCATTGCGCGGGCAGTCCCAACCGCACCGAACCAGACAGTCAGTACGCCCGAACACGCAAGGCACGGTGCGTGGGCATGGCCCTCGGCCCCGAACCGGACCATCCGCATGCCCGAACCAGCAAGGCAATGTGTGTGGGCAGCCCCGTCTGTGCCATCAGCCATGAACCATACCATGCGTTCGGCCGAACCCGCAGAGCACGATACGCGGGAAGTGCCATCCGCCCCAAACCGGACCGTCTGCCTGCCCGAACGAGCAAGGCATAGTGCGTGGGCAGACCCGAACATGCCATCCGCCCCGAACAGGTCCGTTCGCCCACCCGAACCCGCAACTGTCCGTATGCCTGAACTCCATGGCACTATGCGCGGACGGCCCCGTCCATGCCATCCGCCCCGAACCGGACAGTGCCTACGGCCGAACCCGCACGGCACAGTTCGCGTTTGGACAGTAAGTACGCCCAAACGAGCAAGGCACAGTGCGTGGGCGCTCTTGACCGCCCCGAATCGGGCCGTCCGTCAGCCGGATTCCGCACGACAGAATGCGTGGGCAGTGCCATCTGCCGCGAAATGGTCCGTCCGTCCGCTCGAACTCGCAAGGCATGGTGTGCGGGCAGTCCCGACCGCCCCAAACCGAACTATCCGACCGTCCGAACCCACAAGGCATGGTGCGCGAGCCGTCCCAACCGCCCCAAGTCGGACCTCCGACCGCCCGAACCGGCATGACATGGTACGCAGGCAGTCCCGGCCCTGCCATCCGCCACGAACCAGACTGTCGGTCCGTACATACGGCACGGCATGGTGAGCGGGCAGTACTGGCCATGCCATTTGCCTCGAACTGGGCCGTCGGTCCCGTTGCCCTGAATCGGACCGTCCGTCCGCCGGATCCCACAAGGCACGGTGCGCAAGCAGCCCAAGCCATGCAATCTGCCCCGAACCGATCCATTCGCCCGCCCGAACCCGCAAGGCCCGGTGCACTGGCAGTCCCGACCACACCGAAACGGACCATCCGTACTCCCGAACCCGAACGGCACTATGCACAGGCAGCCCCATCCATGCCATCCGCCCTCAATCGGACCGTGCGTACGTTTGAACCCACACGGGACGGTGCGCGGGCAGTGACAGCTGCCCCAAACCGGACCGTCCGCACAATTGAATGTGCAAGGCATGGTGTGCGGGCAGTCCGGACCGTCCCAAATTGGACTGTCCGTCCTGTGCGCGGGCATGGCCATCGGCCCCGAACCGAAACGTCCGTATGCCTAAACCAACACGGCATTGTGCGTGGGCAGCCATGTCCGTGCCATCCGCTCCGAACCGAGCCATGCGCACGACCAAACCCGCAAGGCACGATGTGCAGGAAGTGCCATCCGCCCCGAACCAGACCGTCCGCCCACCCGAACGTGCAAGGCACATTGCGCGTGCAGTCCCGACCGCTCCGAATTGGACCGTCCGACCGTCGAATCCTGCACGACACGGTGGTGGGTAGCCCCAGCCATGCCATCCACCTTGAGTCTGCCCGCCCGCCCGAATCAACAAGGCCGGTGTGCAGGCAGTCTCAACCACCCCGAATCAGACAATCTGTACGCCCGAACCCGCACGACACAGTGCGCGTGCGGCCCCATCCGTAACATCATATTCAAGCCGGACCGTGCGTATGATCGAACACGCACTGTAGGTGCGCAGGCAGTGCCATCCGTCCTGAATCGGACCGTCTGCCTGCCCGAACACGCAAGGCACGATGCGCGGGTAGTCCCGACTGCCCAGAACCCGCCCACCCGCCCGAACGCGCAAGGCACGGTGCACGGGCCGCCCCGACCATGCCATCCGCCCGAACACGAAAGGCACAGTGCACGGCAGTCCCAACCACCGCGAACCATACCATCCGTAAGCCCGAACCCGCATAGCGCACGGGTAGTGCCATCCACCCCAAACAGGACTATCCACCAACCCCATCTCACATGGCATAGTGCGTGGGCAGCCCCGACCATCCCGGACCGGACCGTCCGCCCACCCAGAATGCACAAGGCACGGTGCGCAGGCCGTCCCAACTGCCCCGAATTGGACCGTTCGTCCACCTGAACCTGCAAGGCACTGTGCGCCGGACTGACCACCAACCGGACCGTCCGACCGCCAGAACCCACAAGCCACGGTGTGCAAGCAGTCCCGACCACCCCGAACCGGACCGTCCAACCGCCCGAACCCACGAGGCACGGTGTGCGGGCCATCTCGACCGTCCCTAACCCGAACCCACACGACAATGTGCACAAGCAGTCCATTTCGTAACATCCGCCCCAAACAGGACCTTCCGCCCGACTGAACCCGCACGGCACGGTGCGAGGATAGTCCCGGCCGTGCCATCCACCCCGAACCGGACCAACCGCCCGCCCGAACCTGCACGGCACTGTGCGTAGGCAGTCCCGCTCCAAATCAGACCGTCCGCCCGCACGAACCAGCATGGCACGGTGAGCGGGCAGTCCCATCTTCCCTGAACCAGGCCATCCGAACTGGCACGGCATGGTATGCAGGAAATCCCAGCTGAGCCATCCACCCCAAATCTTACCGTCGGTCCACCCATACTACACGACACAATGAACGAGTAGTACCGTTTGTGCCATCCTCCTCGAGCCGTGCCATTGTCCCCGAACAAGCACCGTCTGTCTTCTAGAACTCGCACGAAATAGTGTGCTGGTAGTCCCGACCGTGCCATCGTCCCCGAACTGGACCGTTCGTATGCTCGAACCCACACAGCACTGTGCGCAGGCAGTCCCGGCCATGCGATCAGCCCCCAATCGACCGTCCATACGCCCAAACCCACACGGAATGGTGAGTGGACATAGCCATCCGCCCCGAACCAAACCATCCGTCCACCCGAACGCGCACGACACGGTGCGAGGGTAGTCCCGGCTGCCCAGAACTGGTCCGTTCATCCGCCTGAACCCACAAGGCGCGGTGTGCAGGCAGCATCGACAACCTTGAATCAGACCATCCTTCCGCCTAACCCCTCATGGCATGGTGCGCGGACAGTCCCGACTGCCCTGAACCGGACTGTCCGTCCACCCGAACTCACACGACGCTGTGTGTGGCCAGTCCCGACAATGGCATCTACCCCCAACAGGACCGTCCATCAGTCGGAACATGCACGGCACGGTGCGCGGGCAAGGCCACCCGCCTCGAACCGTCCGTCCGCATGAACGCGCACGTCATGGTCCGCTGGCAGTCCCGGCTACCACGAACCGATCCGTCTGTCTATACGAACCTGCAAGGCATGGTGCGCGGGCTGTCCTGACCGCCCCGAACCGGACCGACCGTCCGCCTGAACCCGCACGGCATGGTGTACGGAAGGTTCCAGCCATGCCATCTGCCTGAATCGGGTCGTCCATCTGCCAGAACGTGCATGACACAATGTACGGGCATGGCCATCTGCCCCGAACCGAACCGTCCGTATGCGCAAACCTGCATGGCAGGATGCGTGGGCAGCCTCGGCCATGCAATCTGCCCCGAATAGGTCCTCCCGCCCACCCGAACCTGCAAGGCCCGGAGCAGGGACAGTCCCGATCGCGCAAGGCACGGTGCGTGGGCAGTCCTGACAGCCCCCATTCGTACGCTCAAACCCGCATGGCACTGTGCGCGGGCAGTCTCGGCCGTGCCATCCGCCCCCAAACCAGACCGTTCGTACGCCCGAACCTGCATGGCACGGTGCACGAGCATGGCCATCCACCCTAACCGAACCGTTCGTCTGCCCGAACACGCATGGCACGGTGCGCTGACAGTCCTGACCACCCGAACCGGTTCGTCTGTCCGTTCGAACTCGCAAGGCATGGTGCACGGGCAGTCCTAGCCGCCCCGAACTGGTCCATTCGTCTGCATGAACTCGCAGGGCACGGTGCGGGAGCTGTCCAAATTGCCCCGAACCGAACCGTCCGTCTGCCTGAACCCGCACGGCACGATGTATGGGCGGTTCTTACCGTGCCATCCGCCCTGAACCGTACGTTCGCCCAAATGTGCACAGCACGGTGCCGGGGCAGTCCCGGTCGGCACGAACCGATCCGTCCGTCTGCACGAACCCGCATGGCATGGTGCGCGGGTAGTCCCGATGTAACGCCCCATTTCCTGGAGGGATACGGACACGGAGTGCGTTACCGGCGGGCACGTGTAAGTCAACGTGCACGAGGCCTATAAGTATGTAAAAGAAGAAATGAATGGAACTGAATACTAGTCATCAACCAGGATCTTGAAAGTTAGTCTACTGCCATATAAAAGAGAAGATATACATGTCTAAAATAAGCAGCAACAAGTACAATACTGATACAAAAGTTAGAAATAAAATCCCAAAGGGGTGATACATACCAAACCAAAAATACAAAAGCAGAGGCGCATAAATCTATTGCTGCTCGGTCTGCTCTAGAAAGTACGGATCATGCAGTGGCGGATCTTCGCTCACATCTTCAGTACCTGAGTGTGTGGGGGAGCTCAGGGTCAAACCCGGCAAGTAAAATAATAAGAAGTACGGAGCGTGTAATATAAACAAATAGGTAAGATATGGGTGTGGATATGAAACTATGCGCATGTGTGGAAAATATATTAAATGATCAAGTAATGATATCAAGAAAGAATGTACATGCTATCAAGTATGGAGACTAATGGTGAATAAATAGACTTGTATGGTAGGGAGCATGCAATATGTACTAACAAGTAAAATATGAATTGATGTAAAAAGCATATGCACATGCATGGTGAACTAATTGGTGAAGAAATAGATCTGTATCGTATGTGATCGATATCAAGTACGGAGACTAATACATATCAAGTCTAGGTTAATATCATATTTTATTTTATATTTTGAACTAAGTGGTGAAGAAATGACTCGTATCGTATGTGATCGATATCAAGTACGGAGACTAATGCAGATCAAGTCTAGGTTAATATCATATTTTATTTTTTATTTTGATCTAAGTGGTGAAGAAATGACTCGTATCGTGAAAGTACCCGTGCATACCCGGGACCCGGCCAAGATGCTGGCACTGAACCAGCCGTGCCGCTAAGCATTCAAGCAGATACCGATTACTGAGTAATCGGTCGTCCCATCAACATGGACTAAATAAGAGATGATGGCTCAGTACCATCCGGGCGCCCCCACGGATGGGCCCCTATTTCGGTTGCGCAACCTATCCTAAACTTTTCACGATACAATATTTGTCCACCCTTTAGTTCTCACATAACCCAAGATTTCAAGTTATATTACATGCAAATTAATCCGGAATATGATAAACTAATCATGTCAAGATTAATACATACACATGTCTAGTAACAAGCAAGATGTGGTTCATGTCAAAATCAAGTTAACAGGCAAGTTAGAATCCATGGCACCATCAAGACATGTGTATATACTAACAAGGAAAATCCGGAATATTTTCATGTATCTTGTACAAGTAATTAGTATGTATATGTCGAAGTAAATATGATGGAATGTCAAAATCAAGTTAACAGGCAAGTCAAGATCCATGGCACTATCAAGACGTGTATGTACTAATAAGGAAAGTCCGGCATAATTTCATATATGTTGTACAAGTAACTAGTATGTATGTGTCAATGCAAGTATGGAGTATAGAATGTTAGAATGAATGTTATGAAAATGATCATGTATGTAAACTACACATAAATACAAGTATACATATAAATACGTATGTGAGTATTAAGATGTAAAGATACCTAGGATGATCATATATGTGAATCATGCATATACAATTATGCATATAAATACATATATAATTTCATATATGTTGTACAAGTTACTAGTATGTATATATTAAGGCAAGCATGATAGTCATAGAATATTAAAATGTGTTATGCAAATAATGATCATGTATGTAAACCACGCAATACAATTATGCATATAAACACATTAGGCAAGTGGGTACTAAATTTGTAAGGATAGGAATTAAATACGCTTAACACTTTTATAACAATTAGTTTAACAACATATTGATTTTCTAAATTCTAGTATGATTTCATAGTATGGAAAGTAGCAAATTTGTTAAATCTTAGACATGTATATATATATATATATATATATATATATATATATATATGTATATATTTAAACATGGATTAGCATAGAAAGAATTATGAGCTAACATAATATCTCGTATGAAAGAAATAGTTTAACAATTTAATGTAGAAACTTATTTATTTGAAATCTTCTTTTTAAAACATGATTATGAATACATACACATATATATATATACCTATGTTCTAATGGCAAGTGGAAAATGATTTAAAAATCATTGCATTATACAAGAAGAACTTATGTAGAAAACTTCAAATTTATATCCAATATGATGAACATTCATAAAGGTGGTTTCTTTGTAATTTCAAAATAAAACATATAGTTTAAGTTGTAACTTATAGTTTAAGCATAGGAGACCTTAAATAAAATCATAAATTTAATACATAAATATAGAGTAGAGTGTAAGAATCATATTTTTATATTTAAAATAATCATAGAGAATTTTGTATAAAGATATCACATTTCTAAAATTAAACAAATCAAGATTCTAAATTAACCATAAACAATTAGAATTAGAAATAAAACATGAGAGGGGATGTGATTTTACTTGCCTTGATAGGTTAAAGAAGATAAGCCTATTTTGGGGCTAAAAAACTTCTCTTTTTATTCTTTTTCTCCTCTTTTCTTCTCTTTTCTTCTTCTTCTCTTTTCTTCTTCTTCTCTTGAGTTGGACTAGAAAAAAATAAAAGGAAGAGATGAATGAAAAATAAAGGAGAGAAAACAAATGAAAGGAGGGGAAGAAAAAGATATAAATAAAGGAGAGATATGGGGTAACATGATGGTTTGTTATTCTTGACCAAAGGACAAGTATGGTGAAGGAGGTATGGATGAATAAAAACAAAATAGGAATAGGACAAATGACTAATAATAATAGGTTATTAAAGTTGTTTAAAACTATAATTTCAAATTAAACTAACCCAAATAAAGTCAAAATTCATCTTTACAAGTTAAAAGAAGAGACTAGTAAAAATATGTGTAGGACCCACCGGGGATTAAAATAATATTATTTTAAGTGACTATCTTAAAAATTTTAAGAAAATCACAAAAATATAGAAAAATGAGATAAACACAACACATTCATTTTGGGATTAATCTGATATCAAGAATATAAGTTATGATGAAATTAGGTTGTTACATCCTACCCTCCTTACAAAAAAATTTTGTCTTCGAAATTTTTTTTTTTTTTTTTACTGATTGGGTAATAAGATATCAATCAATTGATAAGAATTTGGTTATTGAGGAAATAGTTCCAATCAGAATATAATTGAAAACTAACTTGTCATAGTATCTAAACTAGTGGGATAAATAATCTAAGATATATAATGGAAAAAAATATCATACGTCTCACTTATTAAGATCCTTGCGAATAGCTGCAATAATTGCCTGCAAATCAATTATTGCCACGCCAATAGATAAGACTCATTATAGTGAAAGCATACGATTTTAGTCGAAAATCAACTATGGAGTATCTCATAAATCCGCTTGTTATAGTTCTAATGAATGACTGTAATTATTGTCGACTGAGAATAAACCTCTATAATTACCACGTCAACTCAAA
The DNA here is from genome assembly GCA_036321105.1 of Dracaena cambodiana. Taxonomy (NCBI): domain Eukaryota; kingdom Viridiplantae; phylum Streptophyta; class Magnoliopsida; order Asparagales; family Asparagaceae; genus Dracaena; species Dracaena cambodiana. The sequence goes on from JAYEPQ010000018.1 coordinate 23,591,181, forward strand.
TGGACTCGAACAGCAGAAGTACAAGACTAGGTACATAGAAAATCAAAAGATATATGTGGTATGGATAAAAGAAGAAGGCAAGATAGAAAATTAACTAATAATAGGACCAAGATAAGATTTCAGATCAAAGAAAATTTTGGACATGTTTATATATGGCAGTAGTCCCTAAGAAATCCTAAATTAACCTAGAGCTCTGATACCACTCTGTAACGCCCCATTTACTGGAGGGATACGAAAATGGAGTGCGTTACCGGCGGGCACGTGTAAGTCAACGTGCACGAGACCTATAAGTATGTAAAAGAAGAAATGAATGGAACTGAATACTAGTCATCAACCAGGATCTTGAAAGTTAGTCTACTGCCATATAAAAGAGAAGATATACATGTCTAAAATAAGCAGCAACAAGTACAATACTGATACAAAAGTTAGAAATAAAATCCCAAAGGGGTGATACATACCAAACCAAAAATACAAAAGCAGAGGCCCATAAATCTATTGCTGCTTGGTCTACTCTAGAAAGTACGGATCATGCAGTGGCAGATCTTCGCTCACATCTTCAGTACCTGAGCGTGTGGGTGAGGTTAGGGTCAAACCCGGCAAGTAAAATAATAAGAAGTACGGAGCGTGTAATATAAACAAATAGGTAAGATATGGGTGTGGATATGAAACTATGCGCATGTGTGGAAAATATATTAAATGATCAATTAATGATATCAAGAAAGAATGTACATGCTATCAAGTATGGAGACTAATGGTGAATAAATAGACTTGTATGGTAGGGAGCATGCAATATGTACTAACAAGTAAAATATGAATTGATGTAAAAAGCATATGCACATGCATGGTGAACTAATTGGTGAAGAAATAGATCTGTATCGTATGTGATCGATATCAAGTACGGAGACTAATACATATCAAGTCTAGATTAATATCATATTTTATTTTATATTTTGAACTAAATGGTGAAGAAATGACTCGTATCGTATGTGATCGATATCAAGTACGGAGACTAATACATATCAAGTCTAGGTTAATATCATATTTTATTTTTTATTTTGAACTAAGTGGTGAAGAAATGACTCGTATCGTGAAAGTACCCGTGCATACCTGGGACCCGGCCAAGATGCTGGCGCTGAACCAGCAGTGCCGCTAAGCACTCAAGCAGATACCGATTACTGAGTAATCGGTCGTTCCATCAACATGAACTAAACAAGAGATGATGGCTCAGTACCATCCGGGCGCCCCTGCGGATGGGCCCCTATTTCGGTTGCGCAACCTATTCTAAACCTTTCACGATACAATATTTGTCCACCCTTTAGTTCTCACATAACCCAAGATTTCAAGTTATATTACATGCAAATCAATCCGGAATATGATAAACTAATCATGTCAAGATTAATACATACACATGTCTAGTAACAAGTAAGATGTGGTCCATGTCAAAATCAAGTTAACAGGCAAGTTAGGATCCATGGCACCATCAAGACATGTATATATACTAACAAGGAAAATCCGGAATATTTTCATGTATCTTGTACAAGTAATTAGTATGTATATGTCGAAGTAAATATGATGGAATGTCAAAATCAAGTTAACAGGCAAGTCAAGATCCATGACACTATCAAGACGTGTATGTACTAATAAGGAAAGTCTGGCATAATTTCGTATATGTTGTACAAGTGACTAGTATGTATGTGTCAATGCAAGTATGGAGTATAGAATGTTAGAATGAATGTTATGAAAATGATCATGTATGTAAACTACACATAAATACAAGTATACATATAAATACGTATGTGAGTATTAAGATGTAAAGATACCTAGGATGATCATATATGTGAATCATGCATATACAATTATGCATATAAATACATATATAATTTCATATATGTTGTACAAGTTACTAGTATGTATATATTAAGGCAAGCATGATAGTCATAGAATATTAAAATGTGTTATGCAAATAATGATCATGTATGTAAACCACGCAATACAATTATGCATATAAACACATTAGGCAAGTGGGTACTAAATTTGTAAGGATAGGAATTAAATACGCTTAACACTTTTATAACAATTAGTTTAACAACATATTGATTTTCTAAATTCTAGTATGATTTCATAGTATGGAAAGTAGCAAATTTGTTAAATCTTAGACATGTATATATATATATATATATATATATATATATATATATATATATATATATATATGTATATATTTAAACATGGATTAGCATAGAAAGAATTATGAGCTAACATAATATCTCGTATGAAAGAAATAGTTTAACAATTTAATGTAGAAACTTATTTATTTGAAATCTTCTTTTTAAAACATGATTATGAATACATACACATATATATATATATACCTATGTTCTAATGGCAAGTGGAAAATGATTTAAAAATCATTGCATTATACAAGAAGAACTTGTGTAGAAAACTTCAAATTTATATCCAATATGATGAACATTCATAAAGGTGGTTTCTTTGTAATTTCAAAATAAAACATATAGTTTAAGTTGTAACTTATAGTTTAAGCATAGGAGACCTTAAATAAAATCATAAATTTAATACATAAATATAGAGTAGAGTATAAGAATCATATTTTTATATTTAAAATAATCATAGAGAATTTTGTATAAAGATATCACATTTCTAAAATTAAACAAATCAAGATTCTAAATTAACCATAAACAATTAGAATTAGAAATAAAACATGAGAGGGGATGTGATTTTACTTGCCTTGATAGGTTAAAGAAGATAAGCCTATTTTGGGGCTAAAAAACTTCTCTTTTTATTCTTTTTCTCCTCTTTTCTTCTCTTTTCTTCTTCTTCTCTTTTCTTCTTCTTCTCTTGAGTTGGACTAGAAAAAAATAAAAGGAAGAGATGAATGAAAAATAAAGGAGAGAAAACAAATGAAAGGAGGGGAAGAAAAAGATATAAATAAAGGAGAGATATGGGGTAACATGATGGTTTGTTATTCTTGACCAAAGGACAAGTATGGTGAAGGAGGTATGGATGAATAAAAACAAAATAGGAATAGGACAAATGACTAATAATAATAGGTTATTAAAGTTGTTTAAAACTATAATTTCAAATTAAACTAACCCAAATAAAGTCAAAATTCATCTTTACAAGTTAAAAGAAGAGACTAGTAAAAATATGTGTAGGACCCACCGGGGATTAAAATAATATTATTTTAAGTGACTATCTTAAAAATTTTAAGAAAATCACAAAAATATAGAAAAATGAGATAAACACAACACATTCATTTTGGGATTAATCTGATATCAAGAATATAAGTTATGATGAAATTAGGTTGTTACATCCTACCCTCCTTACAAAAAAATTTTGTCTTCGAAATTTTTTTTTTTTTTTTTTACTGATTGGGTAATAAGATATCAATCAATTGATAAGAATTTGGTTATTGAGGAAATAGTTCCAATCAGAATATAATTGAAAACTAACTTGTCATAGTATCTAAACTAGTGGGATAAATAATCTAAGATATATAATGGAAAAAAATATCATACGTCTCACTTATTAAGATCCTTGCGAATAGCTGCAATAATTGCCTGCAAATCAATTATTGCCACGCCAATAGATAAGACTCATTATAGTGAAAGCATACGATTTTAGTCGAAAATCAACTATGGAGTATCTCATAAATCCGCTTGTTATAGTTCTAATGAATGACTGTAATTATTGTCGACTGAGAATAAACCTCTATAATTACCACGTCAACTCAAATGGACTCGAACAGCAGAAGTACAAGACTAGGTACATAGAAAATCAAAAGATATATGTGGTATGGATAAAAGAAGAAGGCAAAATAGAAAATTAACTAATAATAGGACCAAGATAAGATTTCAGATCAAAGAAAATTTTGGACATGTTTATATATGGCAGTAGTCCCTAAGAAATCCTAAATTAACCTAGAGCTCTGATACCACTCTGTAACGCCCCATTTCCTGGAGGGATACGGACACGGAGTGCGTTACCGGCGGGCACGTGTAAGTCAACGTGCACGAGACCTATAAGTATGTAAAAGAAGAAATGAATGGAACTGAATACTAGTCATCAACCAGGATCTTGAAAGTTAGTCTACTGCCATATAAAAGAGAAGATATACATGTCTAAAATAAGCAGCAACAAGTACAATACTGATACAAAAGTTAGAAATAAAATCCCAAAGGGGTGATACATACCAAACCAAAAATACAAAAGCAGAGGCCCATAAATCTATTGCTGCTTGGTCTACTCTAGAAAGTACGGATCATGCAGTGGCAGATCTTCGCTCACATCTTCAGTACCTGAGCGTGTGGGGGAGGTTAGGGTCAAACCCGGCAAGTAAAATAATAAGAAGTACGGAGCGTGTAATATAAACAAATAGGTAAGATATGGGTGTGGATATGAAACTATGCGCATGTGTGGAAAATATATTAAATGATCAAGTAATGATATCAAGAAAGAATGTACATGCTATCAAGTATGGAGACTAATGGTGAATAAATAGACTTGTATGGTAGGGAGCATGCAATATGTACTAACAAGTAAAATATGAATTGATGTAAAAAGCATATGCACATGCATGGTGAACTAATTGGTGAAGAAATAGATCTGTATCGTATGTGATCGATATCAAGTACGGAGACTAATACATATCAAGTCTAGATTAATATCATATTTTATTTTATATTTTGAACTAAATGGTGAAGAAATGACTCGTATCGTATGTGATCGATATCAAGTACAGAGACTAATACATATCAAGTCTAGGTTAATATCATATTTTATTTTTTATTTTGAACTAAGTGGTGAAGAAATGACTTGTATCGTGAAAGTACCCGTGCATACCTGGGACCCGGCCAAGATGCTGGCGCTGAACCAGCAGTGCTGCTAAGCACTCAAGCAGATACCGATTACTGAGTAATCGGTCGTTCCATCAACATGAACTAAACAAGAGATGATGGCTCAGTACCATCCGGGCGCCCCTGCGGATGGGCCCCTATTTCGGTTGCGCAACCTATCCTAAACCTTTCACGATACAATATTTGTCCACCCTTTAGTTCTCACATAACCCAAGATTTCAAGTTATATTACATGCAAATCAATCCGGAATATGATAAACTAATCATGTCAAGATTAATACATACACATGTCTAGTAACAAGTAAGATGTGGTCCATGTCAAAATCAAGTTAACAGGCAAGTTAGGATCCATGGCACCATCAAGACATGTATATATACTAACAAGGAAAATCCGGAATATTTTCATGTATCTTGTACAAGTAATTAGTATGTATATGTCGAAGTAAATATGATGGAATGTCAAAATCAAGTTAACAGGCAAGTCAAGATCCATGGCACTATCAAGACGTGTATGTACTAATAAGGAAAGTCTGGCATAATTTCGTATATGTTGTACAAGTGAATAGTATGTATGTGTCAATGCAAGTATGGAGTATAGAATGTTAGAATGAATGTTATGAAAATGATCATGTATGTAAACTACACATAAATACAAGTATACATATAAATACGTATGCGAGTATTAAGATGTAAAGATACCTAGGATGATCATATATGTGTATCATGCATATAGAATTATGCATATAAATACATATATAATTTCATATATGTTGTACAAGTTACTAGTATGTATATATTAAGGCAAGCATGATAGTCATAAAATATTAAAATGTGTTATGCAAATAATGATCATGTATGTAAACCACGCAATACAATTATGCATATAAACACATTAGGCAAGTGGGTACTAAATTTGTAAGGATAGAAATTAAATACGCTTAACACTTTTATAACAATTAGTTTAACAACATATTGATTTTCTAAATTCTAGTATGATTTCATAGTATGGAAAGTAGCAAATTTGTTAAATCTTAGACATGTATATATATATATATATATATATATATATATATATATATATATATATATATATATATATATGTATATATTTAAACATGGATTAGCATAGAAAGAATTATGAGCTAACATAATATCTCGTATGAAAGAAATAGTTTAACAATTTAATGTAGAAACTTATTTATTTGAAATCTTCTTTTTAAAACATGATTATGAATACATACATATATATATATATATACCTATGTTCTAATGGCAAGTGGAAAATGATTTAAAAATCATTGCATTATACAAGAAGAACTTATGTAAAAAACTTCAAATTTATATCCAATATGATGAACATTCATAAAGGTGGTTTCTTTGTAATTTCAAAATAAAACATATAGTTTAAGTTGTAACTTATAGTTTAAGCATAGGAGACCTTAAATAAAATCATAAATTTAATACATAAATATAGAGTAGAGTGTAAGAATCATATTTTTATATTTAAAATAATCATAGAGAATTTTGTATAAAGATATCACATTTCTAAAATTAAACAAATCAAGATTCTAAATTAACAATAAACAATTAGAATTAGAAATAAAACATGAGAGGGGATGTGATTTTACTTGCCTTGATAGGTTAAAGAAGATAAGCCTATTTTGGGGCTAAAAAACTTCTCTTTTTATTCTTTTTCTCCTCTTTTCTTCTCTTTTCTTCTTCTTCTCTTTTCTTCTTCTTCTCTTGAGTTGGACTAGAAAAAAATAAAAGGAAGAGATGAATGAAAAATAAAGGAGAGAAAACAAATGAAAGGAGGGGAAGAAAAAGATATAAATAAAGGAGAGATATGGGGTAACATGATGGTTTGTCATTCTTGACCAAAGGACAAGTATGGTGAAGGAGGTATGGATGAATAAAAACAAAATAGAAATAGGACAAATGACTAATAATAATAGGTTATTAAAGTTGTTTAAAACTATAATTTTAAATTAAACTAACCCAAATAAAGTCAAACTTCATCTTTACAAGTCAAAAGAAGAACTAGTAAAAATATGTGTAGGACCCACCGGGGATTAAAATAATATTATTTTAAGTGACTATCTTAAAAATTTAAAAAAAATCACAAAAATATAGAAAAATAAGACAAACACAACACATTTATTTTGGGATTAATCTGATATCAAGAATATAAGTTATGATGAAATTAGGTTGTTACACCCGACAGCCCCGAACAGAACCGTCTGTCAGCCCGAACCCGCACAGCATTGTGCGCGGGTAGTCCTGGCCGCCCAAGCCGGCCCGTTCGTATGCTCGAACCTACACGGCATCCTGCGCGGGCAGCCCCGGCCATGCAATCCGCCCCAAATCGGCTCATCTACCTGCTCGAACCTGCAAGGCCCGGTGCGCGTGCAGTCCCGACCGCACCGAACTACACCATCCGTATGCCCGAACCCGCATGGGACTGTGCACAGGCAGACCATCCGCCCCGAATCGGATCGTGTGTATGACGAAACCCGCATGGGACGGTGCGCGGGCAGTGCCATCTGCTGCGAACCGGACCGTCTGCCCACTCGAATGCGCAAGGCACGGTGCATGGGCAGTCCCGTCCGCCCACCCAAACACGTAAGGCATGGTCCACGGGCATGGCTATCGGCCCGAACTGGACTGTCCGTATGCCCAAACCCACACGGCACTGTGCACGGCAGCCTTGTCTGTGCCATCCGCCTCGAACCGGACCATACGTACAACCGAACCCACACGGCATGGTACGCAGACGGTGCCATCCACCCCGAACCGGACCGTCCGCCCGCCTAGATGCACAAGGCACGGTGTGCGGGCATTCCCGACATCCCGGAATCGGACTATCCGTCCATCGAATCCCGCACGGCACGGTGCACGGTAAGCCCAGGCCATGCCATCTGCCGCGAACCGCTCCATTAGCTTGCCCGAACGTGCAAGGCCAGTCCGCAGGCAATCCTGACCGCCCCGAACCGGACCGTCCTCATGCCCGAACCCCACACGGCACTATGCGCGAGCGGCCCCATCCATGCCATCTGCCACGAGCCGGACCGTACGTACGGCCAGAACACGCACGACACGATGCGCGGGAAGTGCCATCCGCCCCGAACCGAACCATCCACCCGCTCGAACACGCAAGGCACGGTGCGCGGGCAGTCCCGATCGCCCCGAACAGGACCGTCCGCCCGCCCGAACACACAAGGCATAGTGCACGGGCCGCCCTGGCCATGCCATCTACGCCGAATCGGTCCGTCCGTCCGTCCGAACACGCAAGGCATAGTGCACGAAAGTCCCGACCACTGCGAACCGTACCGTCCGTAAGCTCGAACATGCACAACACTGTGCGTGGGCAGTGCCATCCGCCCAAAACCAGACCGTCCGCTTGCCCGAACGCGCAAGGCACGGTGCGCGGGTAATCTCGACCAACCCGAATCGGACCGTCCGTCTGCCTCATCCTGCATGACACGGTGCATGGGCTGCCTCGGCCATGCCATCCGCCCCCAATCGGTCCGTCTGTCTGCCCGATCCCACAAGGCACGGTGCGCGGGCCGTCCCGACCGCCCCGAACTGGATCGTCCGTTCTCCTGAACCCGCAAGGCACTATGCACGGGCAATCCATTCCATAACATCCGCCTCGAACAGGACCGTCCGTCCGACCAAACCCGCACACCACGATGTGAGAACATTCCTGGTCGTGCCATCCACCCTGAACTAGACCGACCGTTCGCCCGAACCCGCATGGTACTATGTGCGGGTAGTACCTACCCGAACCGGACAGTCCACCTGCACGAACTGGCATGCCATGGGGCGCAGGCAGTCCCGTCTATCCCGAACCAGGTCGTCCGTCCGTCTGAACTGGCATAGCACAGTACGTAGGCAGTCCCGACCGAGCCATCCGTCGGAACCTGACCAACGGTTCGCTCAAATGACACGGCACGGTGAGAACAGTTCCATCCGTGCCATCCGCCACGAACCGGATTGTCGGTCTGCCCAAACCCGCTCGGAATGGTGCTTTGGCAGTCCCAACCATGCCATCGACTCCAGACCGGACTGCCCATATGCTCGAACGCGCACGGCACTGTGCGCGGGCAGTCCCGGCCGTGTCCTCCACCCCCAAACTGAACTGTCCTTATGCCCGAGCTCGTACGGCATGGTGCACAGGCATGGCCATCCGCCCCAATCGAACCATCCGTCCGCCCGAACGAGCATGGCACGGTGCGCGGGCAGTTCCGGGCGCCCTGAAACGGTCCATCCGTCCGCCCAAACCCGAAAGGCACGGTGCGCTGGCAGCCCAAACCACCCCGAATCTGACCGTCTGTCTGGCTGAAACTGCACGGCATGGTGCACGAGCAGTCCTGACTGCCTCGAATCGGACCGACTGTCCGCTTGAACCCGCATGGCACTATGCTCGGGTAGTCCCGGCCACGACATCTGGCCCAAATAGGACCGTCTGTCCGCAGGAACCCGCACGGCACGGTGCGCGGGCATGGCCATCTGGCCCGAACTGAATCGTCGGTATGCCCAAACCAGCATGGCACGGTGCGCAGGCATGGCCATCCACCCCAAACTGAACCGTCCTTCTATTCGAACGCGCACAGCACGGTGTGCGGGCATTCACGGCCGCCCCGAATTGGTCTGTCTGTCTGCATGAACCCACAAGGCAAGGTGCGCGGGCTTTCCCGGCCGCCCTGAACTGGGCCGTCCGTCTGCCCATCCCCGCACGGCACGGTGTACGGATGGCTCCTACCATGCCATCCGCCCCGAACCGAGTCATCCATCCGCCGAAACCCGCACGGCACGGTGCGCGGGCATGGCCATCCACCCCGAACCAAACTGTCCGCACGCCTGAACCTGCACGACATGGTGCGCGGGCATGGCCATCCGTGTGGCGGGGTGGGCCGCCCACCCCAGCCAAAGGGGTCTGCCCCTGTCATGCCCAGACGGTGCCATGGCCTGCCCATGCCATGCCCAGACGGTGCCATGGCCTGCCCCTGCCATGCCCAGATGGTGCCATAGCTCCTTTTTTCTTGCACCCCTACTACCTTAGAACAGGTTTTATCATTATTTAGTCCCCTGCAGACCCAAGTGTCTCTGCTAGCTCACTTTTTTCAAAAGAGGCTAGACAACCTCAGAGTGAAAAGTGGCTATTCCTGAGCATAGACCCTCAAGACCTGAGCGCCCTGGGCGCACAGGGGTGTTCTGCCTGCACAGTGCGGCCATTTTCCATCAGAATTGCTGTTTTGGCCGTGCCACTTGGCCCGAGCAGCCATGGCACTCGGCCAGAATCGTGCCGCCCGCACCGAATAGCCTAGGAGCCCGACCAAGGGGGTGTGGCAGCCGTTCTGGCCGTGCCAAGAGCCCCGAACCAGCCCGTCGCATGACCAGAACCTGCATGGAGCGGTGCAGGGGCTGTTCCGGCCGTGCCAGCTGCTATGAACTGGACTGTCGGTCTGTCTGAGCCCGCAAGGCAGGGTGCAAGGACAGTTCTGGCCGTGCCATCCTCCCAGAACCCAATCATCAGTCCGCCCGAACCTGTATGGCACGGTGCTTGGGCAATCCCGACGGTTCCATCTGCCCTGAACCAGACCGTCCGTACGCCCGAACACGCAAGCCACGATGCGTGGGAAATCCCGACCGCCCCTAATCGGTCCATCCATTTGCCCAAACCCGCAAGGCACGGGGCACGGGCAGTCCCATCCGCCCCGAATCATACCGTCCGTCTGCCCGAACCCGCACGACACTATGCACGGGAAGTCCCAGCCATGTCATCTACCCCCAACAGGACCGTCTGTCCATCGGAACCCGCACGGCACGGTGCGAGGGCATGGCCATCCGCCCCGAACCGAACCGTCTATACGCCCAAACCTGCACGGCACGGTGCGCGGGCAAGGCCATCCATCCCAAACCGAACCGTCCGTCCGCCCGAACACCCATGACATGGTGCGCGGGCAGTCCCAGCTGCCCCGAACCCACACGGCATAGTACATGGGCTGTCCCGACCGCCATGAACCAGAGATTCCGTCGGCCTGAACCCGCACGACATGGTGTACGGGCAGTTCCTGCCGTGCCATCCGCCCCAAACAGGGTCGTCCGTCTGCCGTAACCCGCACGGCACGGTGCGTGGGCATGGCCATTCGCCCCGAACCAAACCGTACGCATGCCAAAACCTGCACGGCATGGTGCATGGGCATGGCCATCCCCCCCGAACCAAACCATCTGTCGGCCTAAATGCGCACGGCACATTGTGCGGGCGTTCCCCGTCGCCACAAACCGGTCCGTTTGCACGAACCCGAAAGGCATGGTGCACGTGCAATCCCGACCGCCCAAAACGGGCTCGCCTGAACGCCTAAACCCGCATGGCACGGTGCGCAGGCTGTCCCGACTGCCCCGAACCAGACCGTCCGTCCGCCCGAACCCGCACAGCACTGTGCGCGGGCCGCCCCGAACCAGCCCGTCCGTACGCCCGAACCCGCATGGCACGGTGTGCGGGCAGCCCCGGCCATGCAATCCGCCCCGAACCGGTCCGTCCATCCAACTGAACCCGCACGACACGGTGTGAGGATAGTTCCGGCCGTGCCATCTGCCCCGAACCGGACTGACCATCTGCCCAATCCTACACGGCACTGTGCGCAGGCAGACCCGCCCCAAACCGGACTGTCCGACTACACGAACTTGCAAAGCTCGGTGCGCGGGCAGTCCCGCCTGCCATGAACCGGGTCGTCCGTCTGTCATAACTGGGACGACATGGTATGCGAGCAGTCCTAGCCGAGCAATCCGCACCGAACATGACCGTCGCTCTGCCCATACAGCACGACATGGAGAGAGGGCAGTACCGTCCAAGCCACCCCCCTTGATTCGGGCCGTCAATCTACCCGAACCTGCATGGAATGGTGTGCTGGCAGTCCCGGCCGTGTCATCGTCCCCGAACCAGACCGTCCGTACACTCGAACCCACACGGCACTGTGCGCAAGCAGTCTCGGCCAGGCCATCCGCCTCCAACGGACCGTCCGTACGCCCGAACTAGCTTGACACGGTGAGCGGGCATGGCCACTCACCCTGAACCGAATCGTCCGTCTGCCCGAACGCGCACGGCACGGTGCACGGGCAGTCCCGGCCACCCAAAACCAGTCCGTCCGTCTGCCTAAACCCACAAGGCACAGTGCATGGCAGCCCCGACCTCCCTGAATCTGACCGTCCTTTCGCCTGATCCCACATGACATGGTGCGCAGGCTGTCCCGACTGCCTGAATCGGACCATCCGTCCACCTGAATTCGCTCGGCTAGGTGCGTGGGCAGTCACGACCATGGTATCTGCCCCAACAGGGCTGTCCGTCCACCAGAACCTGCATGGCACAGTGCACGAGCATGGCTATCCGCCCCGAAATGTCCGTCCGCTCGAATGCGCACGGCACGGTGCGTGGGCAGTCCTGGCAGCCCCGAACTGGTCTGTACATCTGCACAAACCCGCAAAACATGGTGTGCGGGCTGTCCCGCCCCGAACCAGACCGTTCGTCTGCTCGTACCCACACTGCACGGTGTACGGGCGGTTCCTGTCGTGCCATCCGCCCCGAACCGAGTGTCCGTCCACCAAAACCCGCGTGGCATAGTTGCGCGGGCAGTGCCATCCCCCCCGAACCCGAACATGCAAAACACGGTGCGCGGACTGTATCGACCGCCCCGAACTGGACCGTCTGCCCGACACGAATGTGCAAGGCACGGTGCACGGCAGTCCCGACCATCACAAACCGTACCGTCCGTAAGCCTGAACCTACACGGCACGGTGCGCGAGCAGTCCCGACCGCCCCTAATCGAACCGTCCGTCCGCCTCATCCATGACGGCACGGTGTCCGAGCAGTCCCGATCGTGCATGGCACGATGCGCGAGCAATCCCAAACATGCCATGCGCCCCCAACCTGTCCGTCTGTCCGCCCGAACATGCAAGGCACGGTGCGCAGGCAGTCCCGACTGCCCTGAACCGGACCGTCCGACCGCCCGAACTGGGAAGGCAAGGTGCGCGGGCCGTCCCGACCGACCCGAATCGGTCCGTCCGTCCGCTCGAACCTGCAAGGCACGGTGCACGGGCAGTCCCACTGTCCCGAACTGGTCCGTCCGTCTGCACGAACACGCAGGGCATGGTGCGCGGGCTATCCCGACCTCCCCGAACCGGACCGTCCATCCGCCCGAACCGCACGACCATGTGCGCGGGCAGTCCCAGCTGCCCGAACCAGCCCATTTGTACGCCCGAACCTGCACGGCACCATGCGCGGGCAACCCTGGCCATGCAATCCGCCACAAACCGGTCCGTCTGCCCACCCGAACCTGCAAGGCCCGGTGTGCGGGTAGTCCCCACGAAACCGAACCAGACCATCCATACGCCCGAACCTGCATGACACTATGTAAGGGCAGCCCCGACCATGCCATCCGCTCCAAACCGGACTGTGTGTACGATGGAACCCGCACAGGACAGTGAGCGGGCAGTGCCATCCGCCCCGAACCGAACCGTCCGCCCACCCGAATGCGCAAGGCACAGTGCACGGGCAGTCTCATCCGCCCACCTGAACACGTAAAGCATGGTACTGTGCATGGGCAGCCCTGTCCGTGCCATCCGCCCAGAACCGGACAGTCTGTATGCCCGAACCTACATCGCACTGTGCACGGATAGCCCTGTCCGTGCCATCCGCCCAGAACCGAACTGTGCATATGGCCGAACCCGCATGGCACAGTGCGTGGACAGTGCCATCCGACCCGAACCGGACAGTCCTCCCACCTAAATGCGCAAGGCACGGTGCACGATAAGGCCCGACCGCCGAATCTCACATGGCACGGTGCACGGCCAGCCCCGGCCATGCCATCCGCCCGAACCGGTCCGTCCGCCTGCCCAAACCCGTAAGGCCCGTGCGCAGGCAATCTGACCACTCCGAACTGGACCAACCGCACGCCCGAACCCGCATGGCACTGTGCACGGGCGGCCCCATCTGTGCCATCTTCCCCGAGCCGGACCGTGTGTATGGCCGAACCCGCATGGCATAGTGCGCAGTCAGTGCCATCCACCCCGAAACAGACCGTCGGCAGCCCGAGCACGCAAGGTACGGTGCGGGGACAGTCCCGACCGCCCCAAACCGGATTGTCCGCCCGCCCAAACCATGCCATCATCCCCGAATCAGAATATCCGTACGCTCAAACCGGATTGTTCGGGGGCGCGCCGGCGGTCACGGCCGTGCCATCATCCCCGAATCAGACCATCCGTACGCTCAAACCCGCACGGCACTATGTGCGGGCGGTCCCGACCATGCCATCCTCCCCCGAATCGGACCGTCCGTACGCCTGAACCTGCACGGCACGGTGCGCAGGCATGGCAATCCACCCCAAACTGATTTGTCCGTTCGCCCGAATGCGCACGGCACGCTGTGTGGGCAGTCTCGACTGCCCCAAATCGATCCGTCTGTCTGCCCGAACCCGCAAGGCACGATGCGTGGGCAGCCCCAGCCGCCTTGAATCTGACCGTCCGTCCACCTGATCCCGCACGGCAAGGTGCGCGGGCAGTCTCGACCGCGCCTAATCGGACTGTCTATCTGCTCAAACCCGCACAGCACAGTGCACTGGCCTGGCCATCCGCCCTGAACCGAACCGTCCGTATGCCCGAACCTACACAGTACGGTGTGCGGCCAGTCCTAGTCGCCCTGAATCGGTCCATCTGTTTGCACAAACCCGCAAGGCACGGTGCGCTGGCAGTCTCGACTGCCCGAACGTGACCATCTGACTGCCTGAACACGCAAGGCATGGTGCGCGGGCTATCCCGACCACCCCGAACTATACCGTTCGTCCGCCTAAACCTGCACGGCACTGTGCGTGGGCAGTCCTGGCCTCCTCGAACCGGCCCGTTCATATGTCCGAACCTGCACGGTGCGGTGCGCATGCAGCCCCGGCCATGTAATCCGTCCTGAACTGGTCCGTCCGCTCGCTCGAACCTGCAAGGCTCAGTGCGCAGGCAGTCTCAACCACACTGAACTAGACCGTCCGTACGCCCGAACCCGCACGGCCCTCTACGTTGGCAGGCCCATCCATGCCATCTGCCCCGAACCGGACCGTGCGTATGACCAAACCCACACGGGACGGTGCGCAGGCCATTTCACCCCAAATTGGACCGTTCGCCGACCCAAATGCACAAGGCACGGTGCGTGGATAGTCCCAACCGCCCCAAACTGGACCGTCTGCCTGCCCGAACACGCAACGCGCGGTGTGCGGGCATGGCCATTGGCCCCAAACTAGACCATCTGTACGCCTGAACCTCACGACACTGTGCGCGGGCAGCCCTGTCCGTGCCATCTACCCTGAACCGGACCATGCATACGGCCGAAACTGCATGGGACGTTGTGCGTACAGTGCCATCCCCCCCGAACCGGACCATCCTCCCACCCAAACGTGCAAGGCACGGTGCATGGGCAATCCCGATTGCTCCGAATCAGACCGTTCGTCTGCTGAATCCAGGAAGGGCAGCCCCGGCCATGCCATCCGCTTAGAAGGTTGATGGATGAAGGCGTCTGAAATTAGATATCCTTCCAGGACGCTGGTCCCTCGGTTCTGCCACACGATCTAAGGCTGCCATCACTCTTGCTCGAAAGGCTTCGGCCTGTTGTTGTTGCACATCGACCATCTTACTAAGCAGTCCTAACATTTCATTGGCTTCAGTGGTGTTCGAGGTTGAGCCAGAATTTACACCATTCCTATTAGTCGGACGAGCCATCCTTTTGAGGAAATGGGATAATGTAAGTCTTACTTAAAGAAACATAATAAAACCAATTAGATATATTTAGAAAAATAATATTTATGTATATATATCTATATATATACATATAGTCGTATTGAACCTTAAATAGTTTAGCAAAATTAAACTATTACATTTATTTATTTATTTATTTTGCCGACTATAATGATATTCAAGTTTGTTCAAATCAATTGAACAGACTTAAAGAAGCTTGGGCTCTGATACCACCTGTAACGCTCCACTTTCCGTAGTGTAGAAAACTGAAACGTTCGGCGCCGAATGACAACTCGACAAGCCTCAAAACAACACATTACAGTTGCAACGCAATTTAATATGAATAACATACAGAATTAAATGATAATTTTTTAAAATCAAAGTCATAACAAATATCCTCTAAATAAAATCAACAAAATGTCACTACAATAAATTATTTCTAAATAAAAGAGCTGTCTCATATAAAACTAAATGAAGTGCCATATGCACTTATTACAGTTTTCCAAAATGAAAGTAATTAACTAAAAATTTCATCACTCCTGTAGATCTGCCTGTTCCTTAAAATATGCCACATCTTGTTCTATTTCTAGAGGATCTACTTCTTGATAAATATCTACATCTGATCATGCATAACCAGGATCGTCAGTAAAGCGATCTAATATTAAATAGTAAAACATAGCAAATAACAATAATAATTCAATATCATGGACAGATATATAAATAAGGGCAGAAGTTATTATTATTATTTTTAGTTGATGTCTTTTAATTATGATATTTGAAAATTCAGGAAAAATATGAATATAGCTGGTCTGAACGCATCCCCGTCTACCCCCGGAAAAAGAACAGTAATTTTGTTCGGAGCCTATCCCGATCCTCCAAAAATGGGAAACAGTGGCGCAGTAATGATCGGAGCCTATCCCGATCCTCCCAGAATGGGAAATAGTGGCACACTTACGTCCAGCCATCTAATTCATATGAACCTTAATTTTTTCCAATCCCAGTGTACGACGATTCCAGTGTAAACTATTCAGTTTAGTTTAATGGATTGGTGATCATTATTAAATTTTATTATTCTGTGGCAACAATAATAACAATAAAGAATAACATACAATGCAATAATTAATGATCTATCACCAATCCCATAATCTTCGGTGTCCTTTCAGATCTTATTTCCAATATTCATTTTCCTCTTTCTTTTGTTAGAGCATGAAACACTTAATTTAGAAGTAGGTTACAATGACAAATAAAATTTTTTAAAACCATCCATAATTATTTTCAATTGTAGAATTTGTTCAAATACTTGTGAATGGGTGCAATGGCTGCTTACTAAGAATAGGGCCTACTTCGGGCATAAGGTTTCAGTCAGAGAGATCCAAGCCTTAGGTAGCTTAACAAGATTATTCCATTTCAAAAGGGCTCACTTAGCTAAGTTTCAAACGTGCGCCTTAAGCGTACATTCGGCATCATAGGCCTCCAAGTTACGGGTAATTCTGAATGCGCACCACATACTATACAATAAGGTGATTTACAACATATGGGAAGTGGTGCTCACTAGTAAATTTTGTGCGCATTTAGAATTTTCCCAAAGTTATCTCCAAAGTTGCAAGTAGTTCAACATGCACACCACATACTATTTAGTAAAGTGATTTACAACATAGGAGATGTGGTGCTCACTAGTGAAATATGTGGGCATTTAGAACTTCCTAAAGTTTCCTGCACTACAACCAAACAGGGAAAGGAGAAAGAGAAGCTGAAACCGCAGCAAAAGCAGAAGAAAAAGAAGTAGGAAAAAGAAGAAGAAATCAACCACCCAAAAATAAAAGAAGAAAAGGGGAGGATTCTTCAATCCGACGAGGCAGTGGTAGAGATCGATAGAGCCGAGATCGTCGACGGCCACCAGCACTGGTCTCAGCCGGATCGCCTCGCCGACCCTAACCCGAAACCGACGAAGGCGACAGCAGAAGCAGAAGCAGAAAATGGAGAAGAACAAGGGTTCAAACTATGGACTGAAATGAAGCTCAAAAAAATGAAACTAGATGAGGCTATAATGCTAAGTGTCTTGCCTGCATGTTCCTTCCTAGCAGCAAAAAGACATGGCAAGGTGATTCAAGGGTGTATTCTGAAACTTGATTTAGTGCTTGATATCCTAGTTGGGAATGCTCTAATTGAGATGTACTCCACATGTGGCATTTTAGATTATTCAGGCCGGGTCTTTGCATCCATCGAAGGCAAGGATGTTGTGAGCTGAACTGTTTCAACATCTGCTTATGGCATGTATGGCCAAGGTAGGAAGGCCTTGAGAACTTTCAAGAGCATGTAGGAAACCGGCATTGCACCATATCATCATGTTGTGTTTGTACCCATGTTGTGTTTGCAGCTCTATTGTATGCATGTAGCCATGGTGGTTTAGTTGAAGAAGGAAAGTTGCACTTTAGGAGGATGGAAAAAGAATATAAGAAACAAAATACATGTGTTTGGAACTGGAGATCAATTGGTTGACCAGAGTGTGGATATTCATTAGTTGTTAGAAAAACTTTATGACTCCATGGCGAAAGAAGGATATGTTCTTGACAGGAAAAATTTGTACTACAAGATGTAGAAGAGGACGATAAAAGATATAGGCGTCGAACACACAGTGAGAGGTTGGCAATAGCATTTGGTTTGTTAAATACAAAGCCAGGAACGCCACCACAGATAATGAAGAATCTCCGTGTCTAGTGGGGATTTCCACACGGAAACCAAATATATTTCAAAGATTGTCCAAAGGGAATTATTAATTAGAGATGCCAATCGTTTTCATCTGTTCAAGGATGGATCCCGGCAGTTATGGAGATTACTGGTGATGTTTCTTTTTCCATGATTAATGATGAGCTCTTAGAATTCAACGAGAAGAATGTGTAAATGGGACAAAGAATGAAAAAGGATACACCGCAGCGATTTATTCTGACTACATGGGCCTTGAACTAAGAGTATCTATCCATAAATCTATATTCTAATTAATTCAAAATATAAAGCATAAATTTAATAGCAAGTTTATGTGAGTTAAAAGAACTCAACTTAGCCGAGTCTCTTCTTTCCTCCCTTTTCCTTTCCTTACTTCCTTTCTCTCTCCTTCCCGTTCGTTCTGAAATTTTCTGCGTTCCAGAGAAGAGGAAAAGGACCTTATTTTGTTTTTGTTGAGATATAATCTTTTTGGTTGAGATATAATCTTGTTGTTGAGATATAATCTTATTTGGTTGAGATATAATCTTGTTGTTGAGATATAATCTTGTTTGGTTGAGATATAATCTTGTTGTTGAGATATAATCTTGTTTGGTTGAGATTTAATAATAAATTTTTTGGATAAATATAATCTATGAATTTGTTTCGATCACCACCACTTTTATATCCTCATCATAATAGAAAACAAACCCCCCTTTATTTATTTATTTATTTATTTATTTATTTTCCAGATTTTAATTTATTTTAATTTATTTTATTTTATTATTATTATTATTTTAGAATTGAATTAAATGCAATAATAGAAAAGTGGTCGTTACAGGCAGCCCCGTCCGTGCCATCCGCCCCGAATCGGACCGTGCGTACGACCGCGATCGCACGGTGTGCGGGCAGTGCCATCCGCCCCGAACTGGACCGTTCGCCAGCCCGAACGTGCAAGGCACGATGCACGGGCAATCCCGACCACCCCGAATCGGACCGTCCGTCTGAACTTGCACGGCACGGTACGCGGGCCGTCCCGGCCAAGCCATCCACCTCGAACTGGACCGTTGGTCTGCCCATACAGTACGGCACGGTGAGAGGGCAATACTGTCCGAGCCATCCTCCCCAAATCGGGCAGTCGGTCTGTCCAAACCTGCACGGAACGGTGCGTTGGCAATCCCGGCCATGCCATCGGCCCCGAACCAGACCGTCCGACACTGTGCACAGACTGTCCGTACGCCTTAACACGCACGGCACGGTGCGTGGGCATGGCCATCCGCCCCAAACCGAACCGTCCGTCTACCCGAACTGGCACAGCACGGTGTGCGGGCCATCCTGGCCGCCCCAAACCAGTGCGCGGGCCATCTGCCAGAACCCTCAAGGCACGGTGTGCAGGCAGCCCCGACCACCCCGAATCTGACCGTCCGTCCACCTAATCCCGCACAGCACGGTGCCCGGGCATTATGGACCGCCCCGAATCGGACCGTCCGTCCATCCATCTGAACCCTGCACGAGACTGTGCACTGGCAGTCCTGGCCGTGGCATCTGCCCCCAACAGGACCGCCTGTACACCCGAACCTGCACGGCACGGTGAGCGAGCATGGCCGTCCACCCCGAACCGAACCGTCCGTCCACCCGAACCCGCACGGCACGGTGCACGGGCAGTCCTGGCCACCCTGTACCGGTCTGTCCGTCTTACCGAACATGCAAGGCACGGTGTGCGGGCACTCCCCACCGCCCCGAACCAGACCATCTGACCGCCCGAACCCGCAAGGTACAGTGCACGGGCCGTCCCGACCGCCCCGAACCGGACCATCCGTCTGCCAGAACCCGCACGGCCCGGTGTGCGGGCGGTTCCTGCCATGCCATTCCCCCCGAACCAGGCCGTTTGTCCGCTGGAATCCGCACGGCATGGTGCGCGGGCATGATCATCCGCCCCGAACCGAACCATTCGTACACATGAACCTGCACGGCACGGTGCGTGGGCATGGCCATCCGCCCCGAACCGGTTTGTCCGTCCGCCCGAACTAGCAAGGCACGTTGTGTGGGCCGCCCTGACTGCCCCGAGTCTAATTGTCCGTCCACCTGATCCTGCACGGCACGATTCGTGGGCAGTCCCGACAGCCCCGAACTGGACCGTCCATCCGCTCGAACCCGCACGGCACTGTGCGCAGGCAGTCCCAGCCATGGCATCTGCACCCAACAGGACTGTCCATATGCCCGAACCCGCGCAGCCGGTGCACGGGCATGGCCATCCGTCAGTCCTCCCAAACCCGCACGGCATGGTGCGCGAGTGGTCTTGACCGCCCCGAATCGGACCGTCCATCCGCCGGATCTCACACGGCATGGTGCGTGGGCAGTGCCATCCCCCCCGAACCGATCCGTCTGTTCGCTCAACTTGCAAGGCATGGTGCGTGGGCAGTCCCGACCGCCCCGAACCGGACCATCCGATAGTCCGAACCCGCAAGGCATGGTGCGCGGGCCATCCCCGCCCCGAATCGGACTGTCCGTCTGCCCGAACCGGCACGACACGGTACATGAGCAATCCCGGCCCTACCATCCGCCACGAACCGGACCGTCGGTCCGCACATATGGCACGGCAAGGTGAGCGGGCAGTACTGTCCATGCCATCCGCCCTGAACTGGGTCGTCGGTCCCGACCGCCCCAAATCGGACCTTTCATCTGATGGATCCCTCACGGCACGGTGTGCTAGCAGCCTAGGCCATGCAATATGCCCCGAACCGGTCCGTCCGCCTACCCGAACCCGCAAGGCCCGATGCGCAGGTAGTCCCGACCGCACCGAACATGACCATCTGTACACCCGAACCCACACAGCACTTTGTGCAAGCAGCCGCGTCCGTGCCATCCGCCATGAACCGGACCGTGCGTACGACTGAACCCGCACAGGACAGTGCGCGGGCAGTGCCATTCGCCCCAAACCGGACCGTCCGCCCAACTGAATGCGCATGGCATGTTGTGCGGGCAGTCCCTACCGCCCAAACCGGACCGTCCGTCAGCACGAACACGCAAGGCATGGTGCGCGAGCGGCCCTATCCGTGCCATCCACCCGAACCAGACCGTGTGTACACTGAACCCGCATGGCACGGTGCGCAGGCGGTGCGCAGGCATTGCCATCCGCCTTGAATCGGACCGTCCGAACGTGCATGGCACGATGCGTGAGCCGCCCTGGTCATGCCATCCACCCAGAATCGGTCCGTCTGTCCGCCGAACCCGCATGGCACGGTGCTCGGGAAATCCTGACCGGCCCAAACTGGACCGTTCATAAGCCCAAACCTGCATGGCACTGCGCTCAGGCAGTGGCATCCGCCCCGAACAAGACCGTCCGCCCACCCGAACACACAAGGCATGATGCATGGGTAGTCTCGACCACCCAGAATTGGACCGTCCGTCCGCCTCATCCCACATGGCACGGTGCGCGGGTAGCCCCGGCCATGCCATCTGCCACCAACCGGTCCGTCCGTCCGCCCGAACCCGCAAGGCACGGAGCGTGGGCAGTTCTGACCGCACTGAACCAAACCGTCTGACTACCCGACCCACAAGGTTCAAAGTGCGGGCCGTCCTGACCGCCCTAAACCAGACCGTTCGTCTTCCCAAACCCGCATGGCATTGTGCACGGGCAGTCCATTCCGTAACATCCGCCCAAAACAGGACCATATGCCCAATCGAACCCGCACAGCATGGTGAGAGGACAGTCCCGACCGTGCAATCCACCCCGAACCGGACC
>JAYEPQ010000018.1:23618275-23645775 GCA_036321105.1 Dracaena cambodiana
CAGTTTTCGCGGGCGAGGTCGTCCACCCGGGCTTGGGCTGCCGGTGTAGCCTGCAACGGTCCGCACACCGAGCTGAGCAGCAGACCAGCCTCGCATAGGCCGTTCTGCATCCGGTCGGCACGCATCTCCGGCCCCCATCCGCTTCCCTCCCTACAATTTCAAGCACTCTTTGACTCTCTTTTCATTGTCCTTTTCATCTTTTCCTCGTAGTACTTGTTCGTTATCAGTCTCTTGCCGCTATATAGCCTTGGACAGAATTTACTGCCCGATTGGGGTTGCATTCCCAAACAACCTGACTTGACGACAACGCCTCGTGGTGCGGCAGGGTTCGGGCCGGATAGGGCTTTCATCCTCCCTGGCGCCCCTTTCCAGAGGACTTTGGCCCAGTCTGTCACTGAGGACGCTTCTCCAGACTATAATTCGAGCAGTGCGGCTACTCGATTCCCAAGCTGGGCTCTTCTCGGTTCGCTCGCCGTTACTAGGGGAATCCTCGTAAGTTTCTTCTCCTCCGCTTATTGATATGCTTAAGCTCAGCGGGTGGCCCCGCCTGACCTTGGGTCGGGTTCCGAGGAGCGCGTATGAGCGCACTCGACGGCGTGGGTTTCCTGCATGCACCGCTGCGGTCGGGGGCAGAGGCAGCGTCCGACGCCATACGTGTCCATCCACCACTTGCAGAATCCGTTCCCGGCCGGCGGCCTGCACTTCGGCAAGGGGGGCCAATCTCCGCATCTGTGCCCGCCACCGCCCCTGCAAGAAGGGTGGCTCAAGGTGCGTGGAGCAACGCGAGGCATGACGTCCAGGCAGGCGTGCCCTCGGCCGGATAGCCTCGGGCGCAACTTGCGTTCAAAGACTAAATGGTTCACAGGATTATGCAATTCACACCAAATATTGCATTTCGCTACATTCTTCATCGATGCAAGAGCCAAGATATCCATTGTTGAGAGTCGTGAAAGTTTGACTTTTATGGAAGGATCGCACCGCACTCCAGAACCGGCTTGCGGCGCTCTCCGACTATGAATGTTCCTTGGCGCCCACCGCGCCGGGTATTGTTCCCGCCGCCCGTCCCGCAACGAGATGGGATGGAGGAGGCCATGGGTACCCTGGGGTGGCGAGGTCAGGCGGGCGAATTCCGCCGTCACTTCGCCCCTGCGGGAGCGTTGACAGGTTCACGATTGTCCGTTTGAGCCTCGACAATGATCCTTCTGCAGGTTCACCTACGGAAACCTTGTTACGACTTCTCCTTCCTCTAAATGATAAGGTTTAGTGGACTTCTCGTGACATCTAAGGTGGCGAACCGCCCCCGTCACCGCGATCCGAACACTTCACCAGACCATTCAATTGGTAGGAGCGACGGGCGGTGTGTACAAAACGCAGGGACATAGTCAACGCGATCTGATGACTTGCGCTTACTAGGAATTCCTCGTTGAAGACCAACAATTGCAATGATCTATCCCCATCATGATGAAATTTTTGAAGATTACCCGGGCCTATCGGCCAAGGCTATAGACTCATTGAATACATCTGTGTAGCGCCTGTGTGGCCCAAAACATCTAAGGGCATCACAGACCTGTTATTGCCTCAAACTTCCTTGGCCTAAGCGGCCATAGTCCCTCTAAGAAGCTGGCTACGGAGGATGCCTCCGCGTAGCTAGTTAGCAGGCTGAGGTCTCGTTCGTTAACAGAATTAACCAGACAAATCGCTCCACCAACTAAGAACAGCCATGCACCACCACCCATAGAATCAAGAAAGATCTCTCAGTCTATCATTCGTAACTATGTCTGGACCTGGTAAGTTTCCCCGTGTTAAGTCAAATTAAGCCGCAGGCTCCACTTCTGGTGGTGCCCTTCCGTTAATTCCTTAAAGTTTCAGCCTTGTGACCATACTCCCCCCAGAACCCAAAAACTTTTTTTTCTCATAAGGTGCCGGCGGAGTCTTAAAAGCAACATCCATCGATCCCTAGTCGGCATTGTTTATGGTTGTATTTGATTGTCTTTGAGCCCCCAACTTTCGTTCTTGATTAATGAAAACATCCTTGGCAAATTCTTTCGCAGTTGATCGTCTTTCATAAATCCAAGAATTTCACCTCTGACTATGAAATACGAATGCCCTCGACTGTCCCTCTTAATCATTACTACGATCCCGAAAGCCAACAGAATAGGACCGAAATCCTGTGATGTTATTCCATGCTAATGTATACAGCGCGTAGGCTTGCTTTGAGCACTCTAATTTCTTCAAAGTAACAGTGCCAGAGGCACGACCCGGCCAGTTAAGGCTAGGAATGCATCACCGGCAGAAGGGACAGGACGGCCAGTGCACACCGGAAGGCAGACCGGCTAGCCCAGCCCAAGGTCCAACTACGAGCTTTTTAACTGCAACAACTTAAATATACGCTATCGGAGCTGGAATTACCGCGGCTGCAGAAACCAGACTTAAATATACGTTAAGGGATTTAGATTGTACTCATTCCAATTACCAGACTCGCAAGAGCCCGGTATTGTTATTTACTGTCACTACCTCCCCGTGTTAGGATTGGGTAATTTGAGCGCCTGTTGCATTCCTTGGATGTGGTAGCCGTTTCTCAGGCTCCCTCTCCAGAATCGAACCCTAATTCTCCACCACCCGTCACCACCACGGTAGGCCTCCATCCTACCATCGAAAGTTGACAGGGCAGAAATTTGAATGATGCGTCGGTGGCACGAGCGCCGTGCTATCCATTGAGTTATCATGAATAATTAGAGCAGCAGGTAGAGCTCGCATCGGCCTTTTATCTAATAAATGCATCCCTTCCAGAAGTTAGGTTTTGTTGCACATATTAGCTCTAGAATTACTATGGTTATCTGAGTAGCACGTACCATCAAACAAACTATAACTGATTTAATGAGCCATTCGCAGTTTCATAGTCTGAATTTATTCATACTTACACATGCACGGCTTAATATTCGAGACAAGCATATCACTACTGGCAGGATCAACCAGGTAGCACACCCTCAACGACATCAGCGCTGCCGAGGTGCCTTCTCGAGCACGGGAGGATGGGCCGACGGCAAGCGGGGCGTCGTTCATTCGTATGTAGCCGAATCGCAACCGAGTAGAGGACGGGGGGGGGGGGGCAGCAGACCCCCAGTCCTCTTCAAATCCACAACACCTGTACGGCCCCCATTTGGTGGCCGCCATGGACCCCCATGTGTGCCTCCCCCGCCACATCAAGCGTATGGAGGAGAGTGGTGAGGAGCGTCCGATGACATTGGTTTCCAAAGGAATCCGGTTTGCTGCATAGGCAACTGGGCAATGCACCGAGGCAGACGCTGCCGCTGGTGCGAACCATTGAAGGGACAGCAGCGCCGGCGGTCGGCTTAGCAGAGGCAGGGGGCACACCATGACAACCTGAACTGAAACCACTCACATGCTGACACGGAAGCTGCACTGTGAGGCTCGAATGCTCGTGGCGGCCATGCCCAAACGGATGGCTTGGGCAGCAACTCGAAACGGGACATTGGTGAGCATGCAACGTAGCACCGCTAAGCACAGGAAATCTGAGAGAGCCAGCTAGACCCGAGGGTCTGGCCTCCCCAGGCCACCCCGCAAGCTCCATTGTGAAAATAGCCAAGAAAAATGGGCCAAATCAGCCTCCCGAGCACCGAAAGCCAAGTAGAACAGGTCGAACCGGCCTCCCAAGCACATAAAAACCAAAATAAACGAGCAAAACAGGCCGAAACGGCCTCTCGAGCACCTAAAAGCCAACAAAAATGAGAAAAACTGGCCAAGCCAGCCTCTTGAGCACCATAAAGACGACAAAATCAAGCAAAACGGACCAAACCAGCCTCGGGCCTCCACCGGACATGGCCGGAACTCCGGTGATGGCCGGCGGGGCAGAACTGGCCTCCCAAGCACCTTAAAGCCAACAAAAACGAGCAAAATGTGCAAAACCGGCCTGCCCGGGCCTCTGTCGGACATGGCCGGAACTCCGGCGATGTCCTGCTCTGCACAAACTGCATGGCTTGTCCCTACCATGCCCATGCAATGCCGGAACAACGGCGATGGCCGGTGGGGCGGAACTAGCCTCTGAAGCACCTTAAAGCCAACAAAAACGAGCAAAACGGGCCATACCGGCCTGCCCAGGCCTCCGTCGGACATGGTTTTAACCTTAATTAGTCTCCTGCAGACCCAAGTATCTCTGCTAGCTCACTTTTTTCAAAAGAGGCTGGACAACCTCAGAGTGAAAAAGTGGATATTCCTAAGGATGGACCTTCAAGACATGAGCGCCCTGGGCACACGGGGGTGTTCCGCCCCCGTGGTGCGGCCATTTTCCCTCAGAATTTGTTGTTCTGGCCGTGCCACTCGGCCCGAGCAGCCATGGCACTCAGCCAGAACCGTGCCACCCACATCGAACAGCCCAGGAGCCAGGCCAGGGGGTGTGGCAGCTGTTCTGGCCGTGCCAGGAGCCCCGAACTAGTCTATTGCATGACCGGAACCCGATGGAGTGGTGTAGGGACGCTCCGGCCATGCCAGCCGCCACGAACTGGACCATCGGTCCGCCGGAGCCCGCATGACAGGGTGCGAGCGCAGTTCTGGCCGTGCCTTCCGCCCGGAACCCAACCATCAGTCCGCCCGAACCTGCATGGCACGGTGCGTTGGCAGTCCCTGTGGTGCCATCAGCCCCGAACCGGACCGTCCGCTAGCCCGAACCCGCACGGCACAGTGCGCGGGCAGCCACGGCCATGCCATCCTCCCCGAACCGGACCGTCCATCGGCCTAACCACGCATGGCACGGTGTGCGGACTGTCCGGGCCGTGCCATCGCCCCAAAAGCGGACCGTCCGTCTGCTCGAACCCGCACGGCACGGTGCGCGGGCAGCCCCGACAATACCATCCGCCCCGAACCGGACCGTCCGTCCGCCCGAACACGCATGGGGCGGTGCGTGGGCCGTCCGGGCCCTGCCATCCGCCCCCAAACCGCACCGTTCGTCCGCTCGAGCCCACACGGCATGGTGTATTAGCAGCTCGGGCAGTGACATCGGCCCCGAATCGGACCGTCCGTCCGCTTGAACCCGCATGGCACGGTGCGCGGGCGGTCCCGGCCGTGACATCTGCCTCGACCGGACCGTCCGTATTGGCATGGTGAGCGGGCAAACCCGGCTGGGCCATCCACCCCAAACCGGACCGTCCGTCCACACAAACCCACACGGCACGTGCGCGGGCAGCCCCTTGCCATTCCATCTGGCCAAAATCGGTCCGTCTGTCAGCCCGAACCTGCAAGGCACGGTGCATGGGCAGTCCCGACTGCTCCGAACAAGTGCGTCTGTATGCCCGAACATGAATGGCACTGTGCACGGGCATCCCTGTCCATGCCATTCGCCCCGAACCGGACCATGCGTACGGCTGATGTCATCCGCGTGGAACCGGATCGTTCGCCTGTCCATGCGTATAGCCGAACCTGGATGGCACGGTGCGCGGGCAGTGCCATCCGCTTTGAACCGGACCGTCCGCCTGCCAGAACGCGCAAGGCACGGTGCGCAGGCAATCCCGACCTCCACGAACTGGACCGTGCGTAAGCTCGAACCCACACAGCATTGTGCTCGGGCAGTGTCCTTCACCCCGAACGGGACCGTCCGCCCGCCTGAATGCACAAGGCACGGTGCGCGGGTAGTCCTGACTGCCCCGAATCGGACCGTTCATCCGCCTCATCCCACACAGCACGATGCTCGGGCAGCCCCAGCCATGCCATCTGCCCCCAACCGGACCGTCCGTCCCGAACCCAAAAGGCACGGTGCATGGGCAGTCCTGACCGCACCGAACTGGACCGCCCGAACCCGCAAGGCACATTGCGCAGGCTGTCCCGACTGCCCTGAACCGGACCGTCCGTCCTCCCGAACACGCATGGCATTGTACACGGGCAGTCCATTCCATAACATCCGCCCCAAACAGGACAGTGTGTCCAATCGAACCCTCACAGCACGGTGCGAGCATAGTCCCTGCCGTGCCATCCGCCTCGAACCGGACCGACAGTCCGCCCGAACCTGCATGACTTTGTGCGCGGGCAGTCCCGCCCCAAACTGGACCGTCCGCCCACACGAACCGGCACGACACGGTGCGCGGGCAGTACCGTCCGCCCCGAACCGGGTCGTCTGTCCGTCCGAACTGCCATGGCACGGTAAACGGGCAATCCTGGCCGAGCCATCTGCCCCGAACCGGACCGTTGGTCCACGCATGCAGCACGACACGGTGAGAGGGCAGTACTGTCCGTGCCATCCTCATCGAACCGGGTTGTCGGTCTGGCTGAACCCGCACGAAATGTTGCACTGGTAGTCCCGGTCATGCCATCGGCCCTGAACGGGGCCGTCCGTATGCTCGAATCTGCACGACACTATGCGCGGGCAATCCCGGCCATGCCATCCGCCCCCAACGGACTGTCCGTATGCCGGAACCCACATGGCACGGTGCGCGGGCATGGCCAACTGCCCTGAACCGAACCGTCCGTCCGCCTAAACAGGCACGGCATGGTGCGTTGGCAGTCCCAGCCGCCCTGAACCGGACAGTCCGACCACCCAACCTCGCAAGGCACCGTGCGTGGGCCGTCCCAACCGCCCTGAACCCGCACGGCACAGTGTGCGGACGATTCCTGCCGTGCCATCCGCTCCAAACCGGGCCGTCAGTCTGCCGGAACCTGCACGGCACGGTGCGCAGGCATGGCCATCCGCCACAAACCAGACCATCCGTATGCCTGAACCTACATGGCCATCCGCTACAAACCAGACCATCCGTATGCCTGAAACCCGCACGGCACGGTGTGCGGGCATGGCCATCTGCTCCGAACTGAACCGTCCGTACGCCCGAACCTGCACGGTACGGTGCATGGGCATGGCTATCTGCCCCGAACGGTCCGTCCGCCTGAACGAGCACGACACGATGCGCGAGCAATCCCAGCTGCCCCGAACTAGTCGGTCCATCTGCACGAACCCGCTAGGCACGGTGCGCGGGCTGTCCTGACCGCCCCGAACCGGACTGTCCATCTGCCCGAACCCGCACGGCACGGTGTACGAGTGGTTTCTGCGTGCCATCCTCCCCGAACCGGGATGTCCGTATGTCGAAACCCGCACGGCATGGTGCGCGGGCATGGCCATCCGCCAAGAACCAAACCATCCGTACGCCCGAACATGCATGGCACGGTGCATGGGCATGGCCATCCGCCCCAATCCAAACCGTCCGTCCGCCCAAACGTGCACAGAACAGTGCGCGGGCAGTCCCGGTCGCCTAGAACCGGTCCATCCCTCTGCACGAACCTGCATGGCACGGTGCACTGGCAGTCCCGACTGCCCCGAACGGGACCGCCCGACCACCTGAACCCGCAAGCCACGGTGCGCGGGCTGCCCCAACTGCCTCGAACCTGACCGTCCGTCCACCCGAACCACTGTGCGCGGGCAGTCCCAACCGCACGGAACCAGACCGTCCTTACGCCCAAACCCACATGGCACTGTGCACGGGTAGCCCCTTTCTAGCCATCCGCCCTAGACCGGACGGTGCATACGCCCAAACCCACATGGCACTGTGCACGGGCAGTGCCATCTGCCTTGAACCGGACCGTCTGCCCACCCGAATGCATAAGGCACGATGCACGGGCAGTCCCGACCGCCCCAAACCGAACCATCCGCCTGCCCGAACGTACAAGGTGTGGCGCGCGGCAGTCCTGACCATCCGCTCGCACGAACGCATAAGGCATAGTGCGCGGGCCACCTTGGCCATGCCATCCGCCCCGAATCATTTCGTCTGTCCGCCCGAACCCACAAGGCATGGTGCACGGCAGTCCCGACCAACGCAAACCATACCATCCGTAAGCCCGAACCGCACTGCACTGTGCGCAGGCAGTGCCCTCCTCCCAGAACCGGACCGTCTGCTCGCCCGAACATGCAAGGCACGATGCGCGGGCAGTACCGACCGCCCCGAATCGGACCGTCCGTTTGCCTCCTTCCGCACGACACGGTGCGCAGGCAGTGCCCAGTGCCATCTGCTCCCAACTGGTCCGTCCGTCCGCCGGATCCCGCGAGGCGCGGTGCGTGGGCAGTCCCTATCACCGCTAACTGGACTGTCCAACCACCCGAATCTGCAAAGCACGGTGCGCGGGCCGCCGCATGCCATGCCATCCGCCACAAATTGGTCCCTCCGTCTGTCCGAACCCGCAAGGCACAGTGCATGGGCAACCCCGACCGCCCCGAACTGGTCTGTCCGTACGCCCGAACATGCACAACACTATGTGTGGGCAGCCCCGTCCATGCCATCCGCCCTTGAAGCGGACCGTGCATATGGCCGAACCCGTATGGCACAGTGTGCAAGAAGTGCCATTCGCCCCGAACTGGACCGTTCGCCCGCCCAAACGTGCAAGGCACCATGCACGGGCAATCCCGCCCGCCTCGAATTGGACCGTCTGTACGCCTGATCCCGCACGGAACGGTGAGCAGGCAGTCCCGAATGCCCTAAACTGGACCGTTCGGCCTCCCGAACCCGCAAGCCACGGTGCGCGGGCCGTCCCAACTGCCTGAACCAGTCTATCTATCCCCCCGAACCGGCACGGCATAGTGCACGGGCCATCCCGTCCACCCCGAATCGGGCCGTCCATCCGAACAGCATGGCACAGTACGCGGGTAGTCCCGACCATGCCATCCACCACGAACCGGACCATCGGTCCGCACATACGACACGGCACGGTGAGCAAGCAGTACTGGTCGTGCCATCCACCTCGAACCAAGATGTCAGTCTGCCCGAACCCGCTTGGCACTGTGCACGGAAAGTCCTGGCTGGGCCATAGGACCCATACGCCCAAACCCGCACGGCACTGTGCACGTGCCGCCATGTCCGTGCCATCCCCCCCGAACCGGACCGCCCGTACGGCCAAACCTGTGTGGCATAGTGCGCGTGCAGTCTCGACTGCCCCGAATCAGAACGTCCGTCCATCGGATCCCGCATGGTACGGTGTGTGGGCAGCCCCAGCCATGCAATCTGCTTCGAACCTGTCTGCCCGAACCCGCAAGGCCTGGTGTGCGGGTAGTCCCGATCGCACCGAACCGGACCGTCCGTATGCCCAAGCCCGCATCGCACTGTGCGCGGGCAGCCCCATCCGTGTCATTCGCCCCGAACCGGACCGTGCGTACAACCAACCAGCACGGGACAGTATGCGGGGAGTGCCATCTGCCCCAAACCGGACTGTCCACCCGCCTAAACATGCAAGGCATGGTGCGCGGGCCGTCTCAACCGCCCCGAACGGGACCGTCCGCCCACCTACCCGAACATGCAAAGCACGCTGTGCGGGCAGCCTCGGCCATGCAATCCGCCACAAACCTGCAAGGCCAGGTGCGCGGGTAGTCTAGACCGCACCGAACTGGACCATCCGTATGCCCGAATCCGCATGGCACTATACGTGGGCAGCCCCGTCCGTGTGATCTGCCCAGAGCCAGACCATGCGTATGACCGAACCAACGGGATGGTGCATGAGCAGTGCCATCTACCACGAACTGGACCGTCCGCCCGCCCGATCGCGCAAGGCACGGTGTACGGGCAGTCTCGACCGCACCGAACGGACCGTCTGCCTGATGTTATAATTTACTGCAAGCGCACAACATCGGTTAGCACTGTACAGGTCGTCCCACAGATATCTAAGATGCTTTTGCGTTCCTTACTCTATCCTTAGTCTAACGGAGTAACCAAAAATTCTAGTTTGAAATTGAGTTAATCTAAATAGCCTAGTATCTAGAATCCACTAATTTCCAACCATATTCTTACTTCTATTATCTTCGTCTATCATAAAAATTTGATCTTTTTAGTTTAATCTTTATTCAAATTGCTCTAAGCATGAGCTATCAAGTGGTGTGCAAGCATAACTCATCAAAGATACTACTTTTTATAAAAACAAACTAAATCTTTAGATAATTCAATGAAAAAGATAAAATCAACAACCCCAAACCCTAACAAAGCATAGGATATCAAGAAACCTAATTCAAGTATAACCTATCAAAGTTTTAATCTTCGAGTTCTGGTATTTTAATCTTTTATAAAAAAAATCATGTCTTTATTAATTTATTTAAGAAGAAAAATATTAGAAAGTAATTACATGGTGGATCCTAGCTTCATATACATTCTAGAGCTAAACTAATTAGCTACTCATGATTCTAGAAAGCAATTAAATCTGATGTAGAAAGCAAATAAATCTATACAAGAAAGCAATTAACTCTATCTAAAAGCGAATAAAGAATTAAAAAGCAATGGCTTACCTCTGGAGCACGACATTGTGGCCGTCACCCCTCCAGAAAAACCTTAATTTTATTAATGAAAAACGAGTACAAACTAAATTCTAATCTACATTAACTACTGCATAAAACCCTAGAATGCAAAGATACGGCCAATATATAGGCTTCGAAAAACCGAACACAATTCTAATACAATTGTGAAACTACAATATTATAAAGGAGCCGTGGGAGAAAAATCCACGTGTGGATCTACCATTGGACCGCTAATAAGCGGTAGTTACCGCTATGTAGCGGTAAAAATATTTGAAAAATTCTTGAAATTTTTCCACGTGAAACTCTTGTCTTGTAAGTTTAATTTTCCTTTCTGTATTCGACTTTGAGTCTCTGAAGCATCGTAGACTCGTACTCTTGCCTACTTTACAAGCTTTTCGGACTTTGATTTCCTATTCCAACTCTGATTTCATGTCATCTCCTTGTACGAATAAAATTCCTGAAAAACACACTAACAATACCCGAGTAGCATTATTTATATACAAAAATAGGTAATATGAAGGCAATAAATATGCAATATATGACACTCATCATACCCCGACACCTATCTTTTGCTGGTCCTCGAGAAAAACCTAAACCTAAAAAGGAAAATAAAAATCCTAACTCACTTTCGCTGGAATCGCGATTGCACTTAGCACGTGCAACAAGCCTTTAAACCTTTAGGTTACCCTAGTGGACGAGTTGTGTCTCGTGAGGGTTTGCAGTGAATATACCCACAAAATTCGAGAAAAAAATAGATTATGGAATAAAGAAAAGAAAAATAAGGATAACCAAAAATCAAGAAAAATAAAAATTTTATACAAAAGAAAAGAAAATCTTTTATTAAAAATTTTATACAAAAGAAAAGAAAATCTTTTTTTAATGATATTTTTATCAATTAATCCTACTAATATACAAACTCCTTTTTAATCAAATACACTTATTATTCAGATACACTTATCATTTTAATCAAAAATTTAAATCCTATCTTTCAATACCCACTGACAGATAATCCATTAGCTCCTATACATCTACGTGCACGTGTGATAGTCTATTTCGGTTTTGGACTCCAACTCTAACACATGATTCATCTCGTCCCTCATAACCATTTTTTCCTTTTTTTCTCTTTTTTTCGTTTTTCTTTTTTTAATTTTTTTAAGAATATTTCACCTTTCATGCGAATATTCACGCTTGCTTAGGCGCAACGTACCCGATTACTCGGTTCATACTCTTTTTTTTCTTTTTTTTAGAATATTTTACCTTTCATGCGAATATTCACATTTACTTAGGCGCAAAGTACCCAATTACTTAGATCATACTCTTTTTTTTCACTCCTTAGGCTATTGTCTTAATACCAGGCGCACCCCATTATTTTATCATTCTCGAGGCTATTGCCTTAATACCAGGCTCAGCCCATTATTTTATTCTCACTTTTTTTCTTTTTTTTAGAGAGAGATGACTTACTCAATCGTTATCATCTTTATCATTAATTTAATAAATTATTGTGAAGTAAAAAATAGATGTATACTTGCTTCAAAACTACTGTAAACGGTATTTATTTTTTGGATTTTGATCTTTTCATAAAATTCAAAGTGTATCATCCAATCTACTCTCCTATCCAGTTTCAAATATATATTTGTTCCTTTATCTGTAAGTAGTTTGATCTATTGATAAAAATGCATAAATTTTTTTAATTTATTTTTCATTTTAGTTTTTTTTAAATTTTTTTCAGTTTTTTTAATTTTTCCAGTTAGTTACCCTAAAAACTACCCAAAGTGTAAAATAAAAAAACCCAAAAATCTAAAAAAAATAAAGAATAAAAAAATTAAAAATACTAAAAAAATATGAGTAAAATATCCTAACCCATTCCCCCATACCTAAACTCGTATATGTCCTCATACACAAATCAAGGGTGGTAAAATAAAAAAAAAGAAAAATATTATACTAATATTATACACTTATTAGAAAATTCAAACGGTTATGACCTCTTAATCGCTTTCCACTCTCATAATGTGTTCTTTTATATTTTGATATGGATGAACTTAGCCTTTTTGTCAATTTTACATTTAATCTCTCCATCTTATTTTTGATTTTTCTCAATTTATTTCTACCTTTCTTTTTTTATTCAATAATAAAATTTTGAATTTGGAAAGCGTACCTTTACCATCATTCATATTCCATCCACAAGCATCTTTCATATTAGTAAGTAATTTCGTTTTATCAACTTATGAAATAACATACTCACTTTGGTGTTGTGGAATTATGAGCTCGATTTTGGAGGGCTCTTTCAAATCATCAAGTAACATGACCTCTTCTTTTTGAGGTTCTTTCCATTCATCTAATGTTTTGGGCTCGTCATGCAAATTTTCTTCAAATCTGTCATCAAAATTCTCAGAAGAAAATGCCATACTAATGGACTTATCATTAGTCAAATTATTATGAAGGGATAAAAATTCTTCTTCACAAATTTTTTCACAATTTCCATCAAAAGAATCAAATGATAATGTGTCACTAGCAATCTCACCATGAGATAAATCATCAAGAAAAATAATTTTTTTATCACCAGTTTCATCATAATTATTTTCACAATGGTCTAAAATTGGTTGATTGTAATGTTGAATTATAGACTCATCATGCACAAAATTATTTAACTCATTTTGAATCCTATCTACTTCAAAAGATAAATGAAGTGGTTGCTCATTAGAGTTAGATATGTTCAAACTATTAGATGGTTGATCTCCAAAAAATTTAGTTTGAGAAATCATTTTGTGAAGATCTTCCATACAAGCTGCAGTTTTAGAGAATGAATTTTGAGAGGATGATTTTAGCAAACCTTTTATACCTTCCTCAATTCTACGTCTTCGTTCCTCAGACTCATGATTGTAATTTTCCTTATTTTCTTCAAATGATTGCATATCGAGATCATAAGTGAAATTTGAAGGTGAAATGATGGATCCGTATATATATTTGATGACAGATATGAAGTGGTTGTAGATAAATTCTTATGACATGCATATTTTGTTTCTAATCTTTTTAATCTTTCATTTAACATGTTCAATTGAATATCTTGTTCATGATTGAATGTAGAACACGAAGATAAATAACCTATAAAGAAAGGATCAAATGGAAAACGCTCTTGGTATGACTCTTGATTATTATAATTATTCATCCATTCATAATTGTAATTTTGTGTATAAAAAACTCTCGTAGGTTCATTATGTGTTGTGAATTTGATTATGACCAAGTCCTGGCGAACTTCTTATCCATGGACACTGATAATAATTATGATATGGATCACGACAATGATAGCAACCAGTTTGATTTTGAAACATTTTTTTAATTAATTTTTTTTAAAAAGGTGGAGAGGGAGAGAGATGGAAAATAAAAAAAAGATTGATTGTTTTTTTTGTATTTTGTTACTGAACTAGAGACATTAAATACAGATATCAGGAAAAATTTGTGGCGTTTCGTACCTTAAGCACCGTCAAATAGCGGTATAAGCCGCTAATTAGCGGCCTAAAGAGAGAATTTGGTTCTCTACTTCTTGTCGTATACGCAAAACGCTTAGTTCGTCTTGTTTCTTTTCTGGTATCTGTACTTTCTAGTCTCTGCATACTCAACATACACTATTAATCCCGTAAAACGTTAGAAAAAGCAAGAAAAACACCGTCGATCCCCGGCAACGGCGCCAAAAACATGATGTGATAATTTAATGCAAGCGCACAGTATCGATGTAGCGCTGTACAGGTTGTCCCACAGAGATTTAAGGTGTTTTTACATTCCTTACTCTTTCCTTAGTCTAACGAGCTAACCAAATATTCTAGTTTGAAGTTGAGTTAATCTAAATAGCCTAGTATCTAGAATCCACTAATTTCCAACAATATTCTTACTTCTATTATCTTCGTCTGTCATAAAAATTTGATCTTTTTAGTTTAATCTTTATTCAAAGTGTCCTAAGTATGAGCTATCAAGTGGTGTGCAAGCATAACTCATCAAAAATACTAGTTTTTATAAAAACAAACTAAATCTATAGATAATTCAATGAAAAAGATAAAATCAACAACTCCAAACCCTAACTAAGCATAGGCTATCAAGAAATCTAATTCAAGTATAACCTATTAAAGTTTTAATCTTCGAGTTCTTGTATTTTAATCTTTTATAAAATATCATGTCTTTATTAATTTTATTTAAGAAAAAAAATATTAGAAAGCAATTATATGGTGGATCCTAGCTTCATCTAAATCCTAGAGCTAAACTAACTAGCTACTCATGATTCTAGAAAGCATTTAAATCTAATGTAGAAAGTAAATAAATCTATACTAGAAAGCAATTAACTCTATCTAAAAATCGAATAAAGTATTAAAAGCAATGGCTTACCTCTGGAGCACGGTAGTGTGGCCGCCACCCCTTCAGCAAAACCTTAATTTTATTAATGAAAAATGAGTACAAACTAAATCCTAATCTACACTAACTACTGCATAAAACCCTAAAATACAAGGATACGGCCAATATATAGGCTTCGGAAACCCAAGCCCAATTCTAATACAATTGTGAAACTACAAGATTATAGCGAAGCCATGGGAGAAAAATCCACGTGTGGATCTACCATTGGACTGCTAATTAGCGGTAGTTCCCGCTATGTAGCAGTAAAAATATTTGAAAAATTCTTGAAATTTTTCCACGTGAAACTCTTGTCTTGTAAGTTTAATTTTCCTTTCTATATTCGACTTTGAGTCTCTGAAGCATCGTAGTCTCATACTCTTGCCCACTTTAGAAGCTTTTCGGACTTTGATTTCCTATTCCAACTCTAATTTCATGTCATCTCCTTGTACGAATAAAATTCCTGAAAAACACACTAACAATACCCAAGTAGCATTATTTATATACAAAAATAGGTAATATGAAGGCTATAAATATGCAATATATGGCACTCATCACACCCCCATACCTATCTTTTGCTAGTTCTCGAGCAAAACCTAAACCTAAAAAGAAAAATAAAAATCCTAACACTTTCGCAGGAATCGTGATTGCACTTGGCACGTGCAACAAGCCTTTGAACCTCTAGGTTATTCTAGTGGACGAGTTGTATCTTGAGGGTTTGCAGTGAATATACCCACAAAATTGGTGAAAAAAATAGATTAAGGAATAAAGAAAAGAAAAACAAAGATAACAAAAAATCAAGAAAAATAAAAATTTTATACAAAAGAAAAGAAAATCTTTTTTTAAAAAATTTATACAAAAGAAAAGAAAATTTTTTTTTTAATGATATTTTTATCAATTAATCTCACTAATATATAAACTCAAGAGCAAATTTAGATTATCAATTTTCTAATCGAGCGTCATATCAGATACATTTATCATTTTAATCAAAAATTTAAATCCTATCTTTCAATACCCACTAACAGGTAATCCATTAGCTCCTATACATCTACGTGCACGTGTGATAATTTACTTCGTTTTTGGACTACAATTCTAACTCATAAATTTTTCCTTTTTTTCTCTTTTTTTCTTTTTTTTATTTTTTTATTTTTTTAAGAATATTTCACCTTTCATTAGAATATTCACGCTTGCTTAGGCGCAACGTACTCGATTACTCGGTCTATACTTTTTTTTCAGAATATTTCACCTTTCATGCAAATATTCACGTTTACTTAGGCGCAAAGTACCCGATTACTTAGATCATACTCTTTTTTTTCACTCTTGAGGCTATTGCCTTAATATCAGGCGCACCCTATTATTTTATCACTCTCGAGACTATTGCTAATACCAGGCTCACCCCATTATTTTATTCTAACTTTTTTTCTTTTTTTTAGAGAGAGATGACTTACTCAATCGTTATCATCTTTATCCTTAACCTAATAAACTATTGTGAAGTGAAAAATAGATGTATCCTTGCCTCAAAACTACTGTAAGCGGTAATTATTTTTTGGATTTTGATCTTTTTCATAAAATTCAAAATGTATCATCCAATCTACTCTCCTATCCAATTTTAAATATAAATTTGCTCCTTTATCTGTAAGTAGTTTGATCTATTGATAAAAATACGTAAATTTTTTAATTTATATTTCTTTTTAGTTTTTTTAAATTTTTTTCAGTTTTTTTTATTTGTTTCAGTTAGTTACCCTAAAAACTACCCAAAGTGTAAAATAAAAAAATTCAAAAATCTAAAAAAATTTAAAAATACTAGAAAAATATGAAGAAAATATCCTAACCCATTCCTCCACACCTAAACTCGTATATGCCCTCATACATAAACCAAAGGTGGTAAAAAAAAAAACTATTATACAAATATTATACACTTATTAGAAAATTCAAATGGTTACGACCTCTTGATCACTTTCCACTCTCATAATGTGTCCTTTTAAGTTTTGATATGGATGAACTTAGCCTTTTTGTCAATTTTGCATTTAATCTCTCCATCTTATTTTTGATTTTTCTCAATTTATTTCTACTTTTCTTTTTTCATTCAATAATAAAATTTTGAAATTGGAAAGCGTACCTTTACTATCGTTCATATTCCATCCACGAGTATCTTTCATATTAGTAAGTATTTTGGTTTTATCAACTTGTGAAATAACATACTCACTTTGGTGTTGTGGAATCATGAGCTCGATTTTGGAGGGCTCTTTCAAATCATCAAGTACCATGACCTCTACTTTTTGAGGTTCTTTCCATTCATCTAATGTTTTGGGCTCGTCATGCAAATTTTCTTCAAACCTATCATCAAAATTCTCAGAAAAAATGCCATACTAGTGGACTTATCATTAGTCAAATTATTATGAAGGGATAAAAATTTTTCTTCACAAATTTCTTCACAATTTTCATCAAAAGAATCAAATGATAATGTGTCACTAGTAAGCTCACCATGAGATAAATCATCAAGAAAAATAATTTTTTTATCACCAGTTTCATCATAATTATTTTCACAATGGTCTAAAATAGGTTGATCGCAATGTTGAATTATAGACTCATCATGCACAAAATTATTTAACTCATTTTGAATCATATCTACTTCAAAAGATGAATGAAGTGGTTGCTCATTGGAGTTAGATATGTTCAAACTATTAGACGGTTGATCTCAAAAAAATTTAGTTTGAGAATCACTTTGAGAAAATCTTCCATACAAGCTGCAGTTTTAGAGGATGAGTTTTGAGAGGATAATTTTAGCAAACCTTCTATACCTTCCTCAATTCTACGTCTTCGTTCCTAGGACTCATGATTGTAATTTTTCGTATTTTCTTCAAATAATTGCATCTCGAGATCATAAGTAAAATTTGAAGGTGAATATGATCGATCCATATATGTATTTGATGACAGATATGAAGTGGTTGTAGGTAAATTCTCATGACATGCATATTTTGTTTCTAATCTTTTTAATCTTTCATCTAACATGTTCAATTGAATATCTTGTCCATGATTGAATATAAAACATGAAGATGAATAACCCATAAAGAAAGGATCAGATGGAGAGCTCTCTTGGTATGACTCTTGATTATTATAATTATTCATCCTTTCATAATTGTAATTTTGTGTATAAGAAACGCTCATAGGTTCATTATATGTGTTGTGAATTTGATTATGACCTAATCCTAGCGAACTTCCTATCCATGGACACTGATAATAATTATGATATGGATCACGACAATGATAGCAACCAGTTTGATTTTGAAACATTTTTTTAATTAATTATTTTTTTGAAAAAGGTGGAGAGGGAGAGAGATGGAAAATAAAAAAAGATTGATTGTTTTTTTTTGTATTTTTTTCACTAAACCAGAGACATGAAATACAGATATCAGGAAAATTTTGTGGCATTTCGTACCTTAAGTACCGCTAAATAGTGGTATATGCCGCTAATTAGTGGCCCAAAGAGAGAATTTAGTTCTCTACTTTTTTGTCGTGAACTCAAAATGCTTAGCTCGTCTTGTTTCTTTTCCAGTATCTGTATTTTCTAGTCCCTGCACACTCAACACACACTGTTAATCCCGTAAAACGTTAGAAAAAGCAAGAAAAACACAGTCGATCCCCGGCAAAGGCACCAAAAACTTCATGTGATAATTTACTGCAAGCGCACAGTGTCAGTGTAGCGCTGTACAGGTCGTCCCACAGAGATCTAAAATGTTTTTGCGTTCCTTACTCTTTCCTTAGTCTAACGGACTAACCAAAGATTCTAGTTTGAAGTCGAGTTAATCTAAATAGCCTAGGATTTAGAATCCACTAATTTCCAACCATATTCTTACTTCTATTATCTTCGTCTATCTTAAAAATTTTAACTTTTTAGTTTAATTTTTATTCAAAGTGCCCTAAGCATGAGCTATCAAGTGGTGTGAAAGAATAACTCATCAAAGATACTACTTTTTATAAAATCGAACTAAATCTTTAGATAATTCAATGAAAAAGATAAAATCAACAACCCCAAACCCTAACTAAGCATAGACTATCAAGAAACCTAATTAAAGTATAACGTATCCAAGTTTTAATCTTCGAGTTCTTATATTTTAATCATTTATAGAAAAATCATGTCTTTATTAATTTTATTAAAGAAGAAAAATATTAGAAAGCAATTACATGTTGGATCTTAGTTTCATTTACATCCTAGAGCTAAACTAATTAGCTACTCATGATTCTAGAAAGCAATTAAATCTATTGTAGAAAACAAATAAATCTATACTAGAAAGCAATTAGCTCTATCTAAAAAGCAAATAAAGAATTAAAAGCAATGACTTACCTCTGGAGCACGATATTGTGGCCGCCACCCTTCAGCAAAACCTTAATTTTATTAATGAAAAACGAGTACAAACTTAATCCTAATCTACATTAACTACTGCATAAAACCCTAAAATTCAAGGATACGGCCAATATATTGGCTTCGGAAAACCAAACCCAATTATAATACAATTTTGAAACTAAAGGATTACATAGAAGCTGTGAAAGAAAGATCCATGTGCGGATCTACCATTTGGCCGCTAATTGGCGGTGTTTACCGCTATTTAGCGGTACAAATATTTGAAACATTCTTGAAACTTTTTTCACGTGAAAATCGTGTCTTGTAAGTTTAATTTTCCTGATTTTATTTGACTTTGATTCTCTGAAGTATCGCAGTCTCATAGTCATGCCCACTTTAGAAACTTTTCAGACTTTAATTTCCAATTCCAACTCTGATTTTATGTCATCTCCTTGTACGAATAAAATTCCTGAAAAACACACTAACAATATAGAGTAGCGTTATTTATATACAAAATAGTTAATATGAAGGCTATAAATATGCAATATATGACACTCATCACTGCCCGCCCGAACAAGCAAGGTATGGTGCGCGGGCATGGCCATCGGCCCTGAATCAGACCGTCCGTACGCCCGAACCCGCACGGCACGGTATGTGGCTAGCCCCGTCCGTGCCCTCCGCCCCGAACCGAACCGTGCATAAGGCCGAACACGCACGGCACGGTGCGCGGGCATTGCCATCCGCCCCGAACAGGACCGAACGT
The DNA here is from genome assembly GCA_036321105.1 of Dracaena cambodiana. Classification (NCBI taxonomy): domain Eukaryota; kingdom Viridiplantae; phylum Streptophyta; class Magnoliopsida; order Asparagales; family Asparagaceae; genus Dracaena; species Dracaena cambodiana. The sequence continues at coordinate 23,638,025 of JAYEPQ010000018.1, forward strand.
CCGCCCGAACGTGCACGGCATAGTGCACGGGCAGTCCCAACCGCCCCAAATCTGCCGATCCCGCAAAGCACAGTGTGCGGGCAGTCCCGACCGCCCTAAACCAGACAGTTTGTATGCTCGAACCCGCACGGCACTGTGCGCGAGCGGCCCCGTCCGTGCCATCCGCCCCGAACCAAACCGTGCATACAGTCGAACCCACATGGCACGGTGCGCGGGCCGCCCCGGCCATGCCATTCGCCCGGAATAAGTATGTCCGTCCGCCCGAACATGCATGGCACAGTGCACGGGCAATCCTACCCGCCCCGAACCGGACCGTCCGTAAGCCCGAACTCGCATGGCACTGTGCTCTGGCAGTGCCATCCACCCCGAGTTGGACCCTCCGCCAGCCCGAACGTGCATGGCATGGTGCGCGGGCAGCCCCGGCCATGCCATCCGCCACCAACCGATCGACCCGTCTGCCTGAATCCGCAAGGCACGATGTGCGGGTAGTGCCGACAGCATCGAACCGGACCGTCCGACTGCTCGAACCTGCAAGGCACGGTGCTCGGGCCATCCTGACCGCCCCGAGTCGGACCATCCGTCCTCCCGAAACCGCTTGGCATTGTGCACAGGCAGTCCATTCCGTAACATCTGCCCCGAACAGAACCGTCTGTCCAGCATGGCACTGTGCGCAGGCAGTCCCGCCCCGAACTGGACCGTCCGCTCGCATGAACTAGCATATAATGGTGCGCGGGCGATCCTGTCCACCCCGAACTAGGCCGTCTGTTCGTCCGAACTGGCACGGCATGGTACGCAGGCAATCCCGGCCAAGCCATCCACCCCGAACCAGACTGTCAGTCTGCCCATACAGCACGACATGGTGAGAGAGCAGTACCGTTCGTGCCATCATCCCCGAACTGGGCTGTCAGTCTGCCTGAACCGCACAGAACAGTGCACTGGCGGTCCCAGCTGTGCCATTGGCCCCGAACTAGAACGTCCGTATGCTCAAACCTGCACAGCACTGTACACGGGTAGTCCTGGCCATGCCATCCACCCCGAACCGTCCGTCTTCCCAAACCCGAATGGCACGGTGCACAGGCATGGCCGTCCGCTCCGAACCGAACTGTTCGTCTGCCCGAATGCACACGGCATGGTGCGTGGGCATCCCGAATGTCCCGAACCGGTCTGTCTGTCTGCACGAACCCACAGGGCATCCCGAATGCCCCAAACTGGACCGTCCGACCGCTTAAGCCCGCAAGGCACGGTGTGCGAGCTGTCCCAACCGCCTCGAACCGGACCGTCCGTCCTCTTAAACCCGCACAGCACTATGCGCGAGCGGCGCGGGCTGCCCAAGCCGGTCCATTTGTTCACCCGAACCTGCACGGCACGGTGCACGTGGAGTCCCGGCTGCCCCGAACCGGTCCGTTCGTTCGCCTGAGCATGCACGGCACGGTGCGCGAGCTTGCGCGGGTTGTCCTGACCGCCCCCAACCGGTCCGTCCGTCCACACGAATCCGCATGGCACTATGCGTGGGCAGTCCCAGCTGCCTTGAACTAGTCCGTCTGCACGCCTGAACCCGCACTGCATGGTGTGCGGGCAGTTTCAGCCGTCGTGAACCGTTCGGTCCATTCGCCCGAACGCGCACAACACGGTGCACGGGAAGTCCTGGCTGCCCCAAACTGGTCCCTCCGTCCACCCGAACATGCAAGGCACAATGCGCGGGTAGTCCCGACCATGCCATCGCCCCGAACTGGGCCGTCCGTCTGCCGGAACCCACGTGGCATGGTGCGTGTGCAATACTGCTTGCTATCTGCCACAAACCAGACCATCCGTCAGCGATAACCTGGACAAAATGTTTAGTGGGCAGTCCCCGCTGCCCCAGAACCAGACCGTCCGTTCGCCCGAACCCGCACGGCAGGGTGCGGTAGAGCGAAATAGAATCTGTTCTAGTTTTTTTGGCATACCCTTGGGGCTCGGCCTTTCGAGGTGTTTGGGACGTCCTTGCCACGCCAGACACCGCGAACCACTTTGTCGCTGGTCCAGAACCTGTTGTCACTGGACCAGAACCACCTTGTCACTAGCACGAGCTGTTTCGGCCATGCCCGGTGCCTTGAACTGGACCTAGTACTGGTGCAGAACCCTCTCTGCAAGCGTGTGGGATGGCGAATATGAGCGATGCAAAGGCCCCGAACAGCCCTGCGCTGTGGCCGGGCGGGGTGCGAGCACCGCCACCCAAGTCCCTGGTGCGAAAGAACGAAACAAAATCTAAACGAGCTTTTTGTGCAACCCCTCGGGGCTCGCGGGCTGTAGAGGGGATGCGCTGGGGGAGGGACGAATCTATGTGATGAGGGGCTGGATCTCAGTGGATCGTGGTAGCGAGGCCACTCTGCCACTTACAATGCCCCGTCGCATATTTAAGTCGTCTGCAAAGGATTCAGCCCACCGACCGTTTGGAATTTTGCTCGAAGGGGGCCCAGAAGTGTGTCCACTGCACAGGCCGTGGCCTTGGACATGTGCCTGTGGGGGCACAAGCGCCCCTACTGTGGGTCGAGAGGCAATTGACAAGCGCTGGCACTGCTTCTCTAGCATGGATTCTGACTTAGAGGCGTTCAGTCATAATTCGGCACATGGAGCTTCGCACCACTGGCTTTTCAATCAAGTGTGATGATCAATTGTGTGAATCAACGGTTCCTCTCATACTAGGTTGAATTATTATCGCGACGCAGTCATCAGTAGGGTAAAACTAACTTGTTTCATGATGGTCTAAACCCAGCCCCCGTTTCCTATTGGTGGGTGAACAATCCAACACCTGGTGAATTTTGCTTCACAATGATAGGAAGAGCCAACATCGAAGGATCAAAAAGCAACGTCACTATGAACGTTGGCTGCCACAAGCCAGTTATCCCTGTGGTGACTTTTCTGACATCTCTAGCTTCAAATTCTGAAGGTCTAAAGGATCGATATGCCACGTTTCCACGGTTCGTATTCGTACTGAAAATCAAAATCAAACGAGCTTTTACCCTTTTGTTCCACACAAGATTTATGTTCTCGTTGAGCTCATCTTAGGACACCCGCATTATCTTTTAACAGATGTGCCGACCCAACCAAACTCCCTACCTGACAATGTCTTCCGCCCGAATCGGCCCGCATAGAGCGTCCTTGGAGCCAAAACAAGGGGCAGAGCTCTGCCTCCGTCTCACGGAATGAGTAAAATAACATTAAAAGTAGTGGTATTTTACTTTCGCCGGGCAAACCGACTCCCACTTATCCTACACCTCTCAAGTCATTTCACAAAGTCGGACTAGAGTCAGCTCAACGGGGTCTTCTTTCCCCACTGATTCTGCCAAGCCTATTCCCTTGGCTATGGTTTCGTTGGATAGTAGACAGGGACAGTGGGAATCTCGTTAATCCATCCATGTGCGTCACTAATTAGATGACGAGACATTTGGCTACCTTAAGAGAGTCATAGTTACTCTCATCGTTTACCCATGCTTGGTTGAATTTCTTCACTTTAACATTCAGAGCACTGGGCAGAAATCACATTGCTTTATCATCCGGAGGGACCATCGCAATGTTTTGTTTTAATTAAACAGTCAGATTCCCCTTGTTCGTACTAGTTCTGAGTTGGCTGCGCTACGCCCGGGGAAGGCCCCCCCTCATGGGGGAGCCGTTCCCAGTCCGTACCTTGGCCAGCACGCGGCAACCCGCTCTCGCCAGGGGTGCAGCTCGAGAAGTCCACCAACAGCCGACGGATTTGGGGCTGGGACCCCCGTGCCCAGCCTCATAGCCAATCCTTTTCCCGAAGTTACGAATCCGTTTTGCCGACTTCCCTTGCCTACATTGTTCCATTGGCCAGAGGCTGTTCACCTTGGAGACCTGATATGGTTATGAGTACGACTGGGTGCGGGTGACACTCGATCCTCCAGATTTTCAAGGGTCATCGAGGGCGCACCGAACACCACACGACATGCGGTTCTCTTCCAGCCGCTGGACCCTACCTCCGACTGAACCGTTTCCACGGTGGGCGGGCTGTTAAGCAAAAAAGATAACTCTTCCCAAGGCCCCCACCGGCATCTCCGGACTCCCTAATGTTGTCGTCTGCTCCCACGTCCCGGCTCGGGAATTTTAACTCAATTCGATCGCCCCGATGGCCGGGTGTGGGAAGCGCCATCCATTTTCGGGGCTAGTTGATTCGGCAGGTGAGTTGGTACAAACTCCTTAGCGGATTTCGACTTGCATGACCAATGTCTTGCTGTCTTAATCGACCAACACCCTTTGTGGGTTCTAGGTTAGTGCGCAGTTGGCCACCGTAACCCGACTTCTGGTTTATTCCGCATCGCCAGTTTTGCTTACCAAAAATAGCCCACTTGGAGCTCTCGATAACGTGGCACGGCTCATCGAAGCAACCGCGCCATCCTACCTATTTAAAGTTTGAGAATAGGTTGAGGGCGTTGCACCCCCAATGCCTCTAATCATTGGCTTTACCCGATAGAACTCACACGCGGGCTCCAGCTATCCGGATGGAAACTTTGGAGAGAACTAGCTACTAGATGGTTTGATTAGTCTTTCGCCCCAATACCCAAGTCAGACGAATGATTTACCTGTCAGTATCGCTGCGGGCCTCAACCAGAGTTTCCTCTGGCTTCACACCGCTCAGGCATAGTTCGCCATCTTTCGGGTCCCGACAAGCATGCTCCCACTCGAACCTTTCACAGAAGATTGGGGTCGGTAGGCGGTGCATCCCGCAAGGGGGATCCTGCTCATCAACTTCCTTGCACCTTTTGGTTTTCATGCCTGTAGGCTCGCATGCATGTCTGACTCCTTGGTCCGTGTTTCAAGACAGGTTGGATGGGGAGCCCGCTGGCTGGTGCGAGGAGCGCGCAGGTGCCCCCAAAGGGGCACGCCAAGTGGTGCGCACTGCTTCCCCATTGCTACCGACAGCATTTCCGCGGGTGGGGTTGTCCACCCAGGCTTGGGCCACCGGTGCAGCCCGCAACGGTCCATGATCCGAGCCGAGCAGCGGATTAGCCCTGCATGGGCCGTTCCGCATTCGGCCGGTGCGCATTTTCGGCCCCCATCCGCTTCCCTCCAGACAATTTCGAGCACTCTTTGACTCTCTTTTCAAAGTCCTTTTCATCTTTCCCTCATGGTACTTGTTCGCTATCGGTCTCTCACTGCTATTTAGCCTTGGATAGAATTTACCGTCCGATTGGGGCTGCATTCCCAAACAGCTGGATTTGCTGATAGTGCCTTGTGGTGTTGGCGCCCCTTTCTAGAGGACTTGGGCCCAGTCCGTCGTTGAGGACACTTCTCCAGACTACAATTTGGGCAGTGCGACCGCTCTATTCCCAAGCTGGGCTCTTCCCAGTTCGCTTGCCGTTACTAGGGGAATCCTTGTAAGTTTCTTGTCCTCCGCTTATTGACATGCTTAGCTCAGCGGGTGGCTCCACCTGACCTAGGGTCGTGTTCCGAGGGGCGCGTATGAGCACACTCGATGGCATGGGTTCCATGCATGTACACAGCAGCTGGGGGGGAGGCAGCATCCGACGCCGTACGTGTCCGTCCACCACTCGCTGCATCCGTTCCGGGCCAGCGGCTTGCATTTCAGCCCGCCGCGCCGCAAGGCATGGGGGCCAACCTCCGCATTCATGCCTGCGAACGCCCCTACTTGAAGGGTGGCTCAGGGTGCGCAGAGCGATGCGAGGCATGACGCCCAGGTAGGCATGCTCCCGGCCGGATAGCCTCGGGTGCAACTTGCGTTCAAAGACTCGATTGTTCACAGGATTCTGCAATTCACACCAAGTATCGCATTTCACTACATTCTTCATCGATGCGAGAGCCAAGATATTTGTTGCCGAGAGTCATGAAAGTTTTACTTGTATGGAAGGATCGCACCACACTCCAGAACTGGCTTGTGGCACTCTCTGAGTATGAATTGTTCCTGCCGCCCGTCCCACAATGAGGCGGGACGGGGCGGCCATGGGTGCCTCGGGGTGGCGGGGTCAGGTGGGTGAATGTTGCCGTCCCTCCGCCCCTGCGGGAGTGTTGACGGGTTCGCCATTGTCCTTTCGGGCCTTGACAATGATCCTTTCGCAGGTTCACCTACGGAAACCTTGTTACGATTTCGCCTCTCTCTAAATGATAAGGTTCAGTGGACTTCTCACGACGTCACGGGCAGCGAACCGCCCCCGTCACAGCGATCCGAACACTTCACTGGACCATTCAATCGGTAGGAGCAACGGGCGGCGTGTACAAAGGGTAGGGACGTAGTCAACGCCAGCTGATGAACCTGCACGGCACGGTGTGCGGGCCGTGCCATCCACCCTGACCGGACCGTCCGCCAGCCCGAATGCCCAAGGCACAATGCGCGGGCAGGCCCGACTGCCATGAATTGGACAATCCATCTGTCGGATCCCGCACGGAACGGTGCGTGGGAGCCCTGGCCATGCCATCTGCCCCGAATAAGTCCATCCGCCTGCACGAAACCGCAAGGCCCGGTGCACGGGTAGTCCCAACTACCCCAAATCGGACTGTCCGTACACCTGAACCCACACGGCACTATGCGCAGGCGGCCCCGTCCGTGCCATCCGCCCCGAACTGGACCGTGCGTATGGCCGAACCTGCATGGCCTGTGGGGCGGTCAGTACCATCTGCCCCGAACCGGACCCTTCACCAACCCGAACGCGCAAGGCACGATGCGCTGGCCACCGAGGCCATGACATCCGCCATAATTGGTCCATCAGTTCGCCCAAACTGGACCGTTCGCCCACTCGAATAGGACTGTTCGCTCGCCCGAACGCGCAAGGCATGGTGCGCTAGCTGCCAAGGCCATTCCATCCGCCTCGAATCAGTCCGTTTGTCCGACGAACCCGCAAGGCACGGTGCACGTGCAGTCCCGACTTCCCCGAACCGGACTGTCCGTAAGCCCGAGCCCGCATGGCAATGTGCACAGGCAATGCATCCGCCCCGAACGTGACCGTCCGCCCGCCCAAACGTGCAAGGCACGGTGAGTGGGCAGTCCCCATTGCTCCGAATCGAACCGTCCGTCCACCTCATCCCTCACGGCACGGTGCGCGGGCAGCTTCGGCCATGCCATCTGCCCCAAAACGGCCCATCCGTCCGCTCGAGCTCGCAAGGCATGGTGCGCGGGCTGTCTCCACTGCCTCGAACTGGACCGTCTGTCCGCCCGAACCCGCACGGCACTGTGCACGAGCAGTCCATTCTGTAACATCCGACCCGAACAGGACCGTCCATCTGACTCAACCCACACAACACGGTGCAAGGAAAGCCCGGCCGTGCCATCTGCCTCGAATCTGACCGACCGTCTGCCCGAACCCGCACGACACTGTACACGGGCAGTCCTGCCCTGAACCAGACCGTCTACCCTCATGAACCAGCATGGCACAGTGCGCGGGCAATCTCGTCTGCTCCGAACCGGGTCGTCCGTTGGTCCAAACTGGCACGGCACGGTATGCGGACAGTCCAGGCTGAGCCATCTGCCCCGAACCGAACCGTCGGTCCACCCATACTACACGACACAGTGAGAGGGCAGTACCGTCCTCGCCATCCTCCCCGAACTGGGCCGTCAGTCTGCCCGAACCCGCAGGAAACGGTGTGCTAACAGTCCCGATTGTGCCATCGGTCACGAACTGGACCGTCCGTCCGCCCAAACCCGCACGGAACTGTGCACGGGAAGTCCCGCCCATGGCATCTGCCCGCAACAGGACTGTCCGTATGCCCGAACCCACACGGTAGGGTGCACGAGCATGGCC
>JAYEPQ010000018.1:23655775-23705775 GCA_036321105.1 Dracaena cambodiana
GCGCGGGCAGTCCCGGCTGGGCACTGTTCCGGCAGTCTCGGCTGGGCACTGTGAGCTTAAGCCATATGGCACGGCACTGTGTGCGGGCAGTCCTAGCTGGGCCATCTGCCCCGAACCGGACCGTCCGTACGCCCGAGCCCCGCAAGGCATTGTGCGCGGGCAGCCCCGCCCGTGCCATCCGCCCCGAACCGGACTGGACATACGCACGAACCCACATGGCATGGTATGCGGGTAGTATCCGCCCCGGACCGGACAGTCCGCCCACTCGAGTGCAAAAGGCACGATGTGTGGGCCATCATGACCGCCCCAAATCGGAACGTCCGTCCGTCGAATCCTGCATGGCACGGTGCGCGGGCAGCCATGGCCATGCTTTCCGCCCAAAATCGGTACGTCCGCCCGCCCAAACCTGCAAGTCCTGGTGCGCGGGAAGTCCCGACTGCATCGCACCAGACCGTCCGTATGCCCGAACCTGTACGACACTGTGCGCGGGCAGCCCTGTCCGTGCCATCCGCCTAGAACCAGACCAGACGTACGGTTGAACCGGCATGGCACGGTTTGCGGGCAGTGCCATCGGCCGCGAACTGGACAGTCCGCCCGCCTGAACGCGCAAGGCACGGTGCGTGGGCAGTCCTAACTGCCCCGAATCAGAACGTCCGTCTGTCGGATCCCACATGGCATGGTGCGCGGGCAGCCCCGGCCATGCAATCCGCCCCGAACTGGTTCGTCCGCCCGCCCGAACCTGCAAGGCCCAGTGCGCGGGCAATCCCGATCGCACCGAACCAGACCGTCCGTATGCCTGAACTCGCACGGCACTATTTGCGAGTTGCCCCGTCTATGCCATCCGCCCCAAAGCGGATCGTGCGTATGACCGAACCCGCATGGGACGGTGTGTGGGCAGTGCCATCTACCCCAAATTGGACCATCCGCCTGCCCGAATACGCAAGGCACGGTGCGCAGGCATGGCCATCGGCCCTGAACCAGACCGTCTGTACGCCCGAACCCGCACGGCACTGTGCGCAGGCAGCCCCATCCGTGCCATTCGCCCCAAACCAGACCGTGCGTATGGCCGAACCCGCACGGCATGGTGCGCAGGCAGCCCCATCCGTGCCATTCGCCCCAAACCGGACCGTGCGTATGGCCGAACTAGCACGGCATGGTGCACGGGCAGTGCCATCCGCCCCGAACTAGACCGTCAGCCCGCCCGAATGCCCAAGGCATGGTGCGCAGGCTGTCTCGATCGCCCTAAATCATACTGTCTATCTACCAGATTCTGCACGGCACGGTGCGTGGGCAGCCTCGGCCATGCCATCCGCCCTGAACCGATTTGTCCGCCTGCCTGAACCCGCAAGGCCCGGTGCGCGGGCAGTCCCGATCGTACGCCCGAACCCGCACAGCACTGTGTGCGGGCGACCCTGTCCGTGCCATCCGCCCTGAGCCGTATGCCTGAACCTGCATGGCACTGTGTGCAGGCGACCCTGTCTGTGCCATCCACCTCGAACTGTACTGTGCGTACGGCCGAATGTGCATAGCACGGTGTGCGAGCAATGCCATCCGCCCCGAACCGGACCGTCTGTCTGTCCAAAAGCGCAAGGCATGGTGCGCGGGTTATCCCGACCGCCTCGTACTAGAGCGTTCGCCCCCCAAACACGCAAAGCACGGTGCGCAGGCCGCCCCGGCCATGCCATCTGCCACGAATCGATCCGTTCGTCCACCCGAACCCGCAAGGCATAGTGCGTGGGCTGTCCCGACCGCCCCGAACTAGACCGTCCGTAAGCCCGAACTTGCACGGCACTTTGTGCGAGAAGTGCCATCCGCCATGACCTGGACCGTCCGCCCGCCCGAACGCGCAAGGCATGGTGCGTGGGCAATCCCGATCGCCCCGAGTTGGACCGTCCGTCCGACTCATCCCTCACGACACTGTGTGCGGGCAGCCCGACCATGCCATCTACCCCCAACCGGTCTGTCCGTCCGCGCGAACCCTCAAGGCACAGTGCGTGGGCAATCCCGACCACCCCAAACCGGACCGTCCGATCGCCCGAACCCGCAAGGCACAGTGCGCCAGCTGTCCCCACTACCCCGAACTAGTTCGTCCATCCGTGGGAACCTGCACGACACTGTGCACGGGCAGTCCATTCCGTAACATCCACCCCGAACAGGACCGTCCGTCTGACCGAACCCGCACGGCACGGTGCGAGGATAGTCCCGGCCATGCCATCTGCCCTGAACTGGACTGACCGTCTGTCCGAACTCGCATGGCACTTTGCACGGGTAGTCCTACCCCGAGCCAGACCGTCTGCTTGTTCGCCATAAAAAACTGTAAATGATTCTCTATTGAGATATTTCAATAAAGAATTACAATTCCAACGGTTTCCCATTTACATAAGATGAGGAAAATGGATTCTCTTTTTGTTTAAAGCTGGGTTCTAAGGTGGCTGTGGAGGATGATCTTACTCTCCATTGACACTCCGCACAAACTCTTTCAATTGGCAGAAAAATAAAGGCTCTAGACTTCTGATCACAAGGGGTAATTTTAGAAGAAGATGATCAATCCCTTCTCTTTCTATCTTCTCGCTTTTTATAGGGTTTTAGGGCAACATTCATGTTTCATTCATTTGACCGTTAGCCCCACTACTCGAGAAGTGCCGTCATATTCATTAGGAAGTTACTCCCACAACCAAAATAATGCCACTGCATTCGTTTGGCAGTTGGTTTCACGATCTGAGGTGGCAACTCCCTTGTTTGGGTCGGCTGACTTTGTATTAAATCTCTCCCCGGAAGCTATGGGTGGTATCACAAATCTCAATTTTTGATTCGAGATCTTGTCTATTGTTGCTGGGTCGCGAACCACGCTCTTTAGATTTACAGATCTGCTGAGTTGCAGATCTTCAACCCTAAATTCGCGAATCTGTTTATTTTGATAGATGACTCTAGAATTTTTCACTGAAAAAACCACGTCCAAAGTTTTCAAAACTCTCGTGATTCTTTGAGGTATTTTGGAATACTTTGGATATAACATTCTGTGTTAGAATCTACATTTTTCATATTTCTGAGAGATAATTCTGTATTAGAACTTTCTTCAACTGAGGGCAGTATGACTCTATCTCAATGTCTTGAATACGACTCTGTATTAGCGCCGTGAATTTGTTGCTTTTGAAGGAAAATGTGACTCTGTGTTAGCGCCACAATTCTCAACTCTTGAAAAGAAATATGACTCTGTGTTAGGGTCATGAACTTTCATTTTGGAAGGAACACGACTCTTTATTAGGGTCGTGAACCTTCATTTTGAAAGAAATACGACTCTGTATTATGGTCACGAACTTTCATTTTGGAAGAAACATGACTCCGTATTAGGGTCGTGAACTCCCCTTTTGGTTGTGGAAAATCTGGATGGCGGTTGCATTATACGGCATAAGAATTGAGGCGTTCTCTGAGCCACATTAAATGAAAAGGTACTCACGAGATTTGGGACAGAGATCACGTCCATTCGAAGATCTCAACCGTCAAATCATCTGCTATATAACCTCGATTTCGTGAGAGAGGTCATTCCTATCTCAAGAAATTTAAAATCCAAGTTTTTTCTCTAGGGTTTTTAAGACTTCTCATCTTCGGCTTCCTTTAGCTTCCGGTTCTTCTCGTGAAGGACTTCCTTAATCTACAAAAGATGCCAAAGAAAGCTTCCTCCTTTGATACTTCTGCCAGTAGCCATCGAGATCTTCAAGCAACCTCCAGTTCGATAGTAGTTCGGCAGGAACCCTTGATTGTAGGTAATTTTTTTCAACATACTTTCGAAAGGCAATACCTTTCTTAAATATTTTGTCTTGAATCTGAATGTTTCTTTTGCAGTTGATTACGCTTTGAATCCGTGGCCTAAGGATCATTATTTTGGATACTCGGGTGGTTATGACGGGAAGAAGGAGTTCAGATTTGGTCAATTGTACAGCATCAGATAGCCAAGAGAGGGAAAATAAAATTCTCCATCCTACTCGCTCAATATTGCGAGAGCTGATGACCAATGCACCTTTTTAAAGGAGATAATCGATCCTTGCTGAGTAAACCTGCCTTTTTGTTCGGGGACCACATTTCAGTGCCCGATAGCAGTTTGGAAGATGGAGATTACAAGTACCACTGAGAAGCACTTTTGTGAGTTGTTCTCGGGGTCATTTAAACAAGATTTCCCTATAGGTGAAACACCCATAGTCGCACAGACTTTCTTGCATCGATTCGTCAATGCGCAAGGGGAGTTTCCTGTTCAAGATTTTTGTCCCCCTGGATGGGTTCACTGCTCTTTGAAAGGAGAGTGGGCAATCCTGACTGACTTCTTTTTGAAAGCTTTCGGAGACCAGCTTCGTCATGTGGAGTTGTATCGCACTATCAGAGCTGTTCAGCATGGTATTCCTGCTAGCAGATTTTATTTTTTTGCTTTATAGGAATTGTACAATCTTGATACTTGTACGATCTTTTCCCCTCATGGCGAATTGGGTTTTGCCCTTCACGAGATGCATGAAATTTTAGGACTACTCATGGGAGACATCCCATATGAAGAGTATGTCCTTACTGGGGATGAACTCCACCTGTTGAAGACTCAGGACTCTTTGGTCTACAATACATATTGGGAGTTGCTCTGCCATTATCATATTTGCACCCACATGTTTGGCACTCACAATTTGAAGCCGAAGAAGTGGTTACAATACCTTTTTCCCAACTTTTCCAAGAATAATCCTAATTTCACTTGCCTTCCTCCAGTTTCTAAAAAGGAGGTTGAGAAAAGAATTGCAAATTTCGGGACAGATGCTTACGTCGCCGAATCTGACGAGGACGTTTTCAAGGTTGGAACGTCCTTTGAAAGCTTACACTACCAGGCCCTCCAACCTTTATCTGATCTAGCCTTCTTAGCGGGCTACTTGATGGTATGGTTGAAGAAATGTGTTATTTCTTCGCAAGAAAACATACCCGTTAGGGCCGTATACCCAGTCGTCCTACTTAGTTTGTTGCCCGCGATGGTGTGCAGTATCCAAAGCGGACTTAGGAGATTGTCTGACAAATTTTGTAATGTGAAGAAGGAGTAGAGGAAGAAAGGAGAACCAATCATTAAGACTCCAAACCCGCATGTAGAACTCCCTTATACTTATTTGATGGCCTGGCTAGTTCTATATTGCCTCACTTTGATGAGTCCTGCTGATTCGCAGATAGACTTAAGTGCTCCCAAAGTGCAGCACTACGAGAGGTCGCAATGGAAAGGGGGCTACGTGGCCGCTATCCGCAAGGCCCTCCGTCACTTTGCAAACTTCGAGTTATTCAGATGTTTTCCGTACTTTCCAAATGCTCAGTACGGGGAGGAATTTGCGGACATTGCTGGTGCTGATAAGTTCACGGTTCTGTCTCTAGGGTGCTTCTGGTGGTTGATAAATATCTGCCCAGGACATTTGGATCTTCGTTTAGGGAACCATTGCTATATAGAGCCTTACTACCCGAGCCGTTTCGCTTGACAATTCGGGTATGATCAACTCTATGATGATAATCCCAACAGGAAAATAAGTTTTGTTGGGAATGCTCTTGAAGGAGCTAGAGCTTGGTTTCACTTCATCGCAGGCGGAACCCAAGCTAGATTTGATCTCCCACTCAAGACCCCCGAGCTCGCATATGTGTTTCGATTTCTGCAAGTGGTTTGCGGATGCTAATTTCGCTCCCCAAAACTTCAATGTAAATCATATTTGTTTGAGAGAAATCAGAGTCTGGTATGCTCAGAAGAAGAAGGCTGGCAACACGAAAGTGGCTGGGATGGAAGATTTCAGGGCGGAAGGTGCCTCTGATGAGTCGGAACCGGCAACTCAACAAGGGGAGGAGGATAATAACGCATTGGCTTTATCAACTCAGCCTACCTCCCTTGATGCTTCTCCTCTCCCAACTTTGAAGAAAACTTCTCCTCAACCACAGTTTCCTCCCAAGAAGCTTTTGCATAAGCGGAAGAGACTAAGGCACCTTAGTGATTTGCTACCAATCCGCGGGACATTGATCCGTAGGACACCCCATCAGGAGCAGGTACTACGGCACCCAATTTGGTTTCTGAGACCCTCGCGGAGGAACCTGAGGAAGATGATGATGACTCCTCTTTAACTCTCCATTCCCTTAAGAGGCGTCGGAGTCAAGGACCCGTGTTTCGCAGTGATCCTACTCCCGCTACTCAAGAGGATCCGGCGACTCTCACCCACCAGGTCTCTATTGAAGTAGGTGCTTCTTCTACTATACAAGAGGATACTGCAGCCCCTATTCATCAAACTACTGTAGATAACGAAGTACAGATAATTGGGGAGATTCGCGCATCAGGTCCCCCAAAAGTAACACCTCCCTCAGAAGATCAAGATGATTGGGGAGATGACGATGATGTCAGCAATGGAAATATTCGATCTTCCACCCCTCCATCAGACCAGGTAATTACGTCTATTTGAGCGAAGACGTTCGGACTGAGGTATATGGGCATGAGGTATTCGGACCTGAGGTGTATGGAACTGGAGAATCCAGTGTTCAACCTTCAGGTTCGCCTCTTACATTTTATCCATCCTTTTATTTAAAATTCTGCTATTATTTAATGATACTATAACATTCAACTGTCAATTTCTTCCTTTTTTTCCCGCTCCAGTTTTGACTCCAGCTTTAGAGTGCATGGGCACGGAGGTAACTCCACCGGATGATACCATCGTGGAAGCTGATGCTCATAAGGTGATCGAGGTCATTACTCCTATTGTTAATACTACAGGGCTAATAGCTCTCGAGATTAATATGTCAATGGCCTCGGTCATAGCTACTCCGACTGACACTTTGGTTCGGGATTTCGCAACTGGTAGCTCTACTGAAGCCACCAGAGGTCCCGCTCCTCTTGATGTTGGTGTTGTTACCTTTGTGCAATAGAGTACGGTTCAGACTAACTCTACCTCAACCAGCGTTGATCTCTCTTATGCAGAGGTTGATGTTTTTGAAGTTGATTTATTGAAGGATACGGTGGAAACTTTCCTCCACTTTCTTGATCGTTGCATTGACAACATACTGAAGGGGCCTTCTTTCGCTTCGCTCGCCAATGTCCTCAATATTTACTTGACTGGTATAGTCAGTATTGGCAGAGAAGAGAAAGCTACTCCTTTTAGGCTTATGATAACTCAACTTCAAGAGCATGCCAAGTCCTTATCGAAGGGTAGGAGTGCCGACAAATCTGAGGTAGTTGAAGCCATTTTTCAGAAGCTGAAAGAGGAACAACTTAGGTTCCAGAAGGAGACCCAGAAGAAGGCCAATGCTTATAGAGCTTCCTTGGAAAAGGGTCAGTTAGACCATCAGTCTTTAGTTCTTCAGGTGGAGGCTGCTGCTTCAATTGTCAAGGATCATGACCAGGCTATTGTCAGGACTCAAGAGTCCATCACCAGAGCTCAAGCTTTCTTGGCTAAGTTCACCAAGGAACATGATGAGTCAATGAGGAATCTCACTAACTTATCATGACAGCGGGACAATACAACCAGAGATCTTTAGGCGATATAAGCTGAATTGGATATGTTAGAGACTGCTGCAGCGTAGAATGTTGTCACCAGTGATGAGGAATTGCACCGCCAAGCCACTGTTCAAGCTTATGAGGTCATCCAGCAAAATATTGGCAATGTTGAGGAGAAAATAAAAGCTCTTTTGAATCATTGAATTGTAAAGACTTCTCCTCCTTAGGATTTGGGAAGCTCTTTTTTTTATTTTGATTTTGCATGGCACATGTAGCGAACTTGTTTTCGTACTTCTAAATCATGACTTTGTATTTGTCTTCAAAGGTTTACAGTAAATTCGTCATCTTTAGTTTTGAAATTCGCGAGTCGTCATGCAATTCGGGTATCTGTGTATCAGGCACATGATTTTCATGAGTCTTTGTCAGATTTGCGACTTTACATCCAGAGGTTCGCGAATTAACAAGATCCACACTAAATTCGCGATCTTGATTCCCAAGGATTGCGAGTTTAAGTTCGCGACTTTCTACCTGGAAGTTCGCGGGATAATCCAAAACTCTTCAGAATTTGTAGAGACTTCTGCGAGCCTTGGGATGAGGCCGTCAAGCATGGAACCCCCAGCGTTATACATCATCATTAATGATGAGATATCTGGGCCGCGAGATCTAAATGTCCCATGCAACAGTAATAAATTCTTTTGAGATCTGAGCCGAGATCTTAACCAAAGATTTTGGCTTTGTCTTTTCCCAACCAAAGATCATAATTACCAGACCATCTATATAAGACGCATGACTTCTTCTATGGAAAATCATTCTGATGTGAGAAAATTTCTTCTTCCTTATCTTCACTTCCTTTCTTTTGTAGTTGATTTATTTGTACAGCCATATTTTCTTCTCCTCCAACCGAAGTGATGGATAGGAGTTGGCATGTTACAAGACCTCCAAACTGCATCAATCCAGTGGGGTGTTTCCCCGAAAAGATTCTTCTGACCGTAGTCATTTTTCTTAATTAAGGTAACTTCTTCTTCTGATTAGTATCATCCTCTTTCTTCTCTTCTTTCCTTTTAACAAGAATTTGACTTAGCTGCAGGAGATAACCGTAGTCATTCTCCTTAAAAATGACCTAGACCCGATGGGCTTGTAATTGCTTCCAATACCTCTAGGGTCTTGGAAGGTCTCATGTATTTTTTATGAGAGAAAAGATTTCAGGTCTGTGGCATTGTTTTATTTCTTGCCTAACATCCCACAAGGTTGGGGTGTTAATGACCAGAGCCTTGAATTTGCACAACCCCTCACATTGTACATTTGGGTGCATGCATTTGGTATGCCCAGTTTTGAACTAATCAAGTCACTGGCATCATTGATCATAACTCGGCGAACCAACTTGGAGGTCCCTGACCATTGTCGGAAAGAAAAAAACAAGTCTGTACCCTTAAGCCATCCTTGAAAAGGAAGCTACAGAAGCAAATTCACCCATTCAGAAGAAGAGACTACGGAGCAAACTTTTTGATTCGAGCCATGCTGAAAGAGAAGGCTACAGAAGTAAGTTCGTCATTCTAGAAGAAGAGCCTGCAGGAGCAGACTAGTGCCTTTAAGCTGTCCTTAAAGAGGAAGCAACAGAAGCAAACTCCTTTTTTTTGTATTCTCTTTTTTTTTCCTCCACATCAATGATTTGTGTTCATTCTTGTTGACTGTATAGTGCTAAGGAACTCTTTGTAATTTTGACCTGATAATGAATAAAGAAGCTCTTTCTTTTTACATAACTAAGATGACTGATGGATGATTCTGATGTTTACTATCAGAGGTAACTGTTGTCGGCGAAAAATTCTGGAAAACAAAGCAGATCCGCAAATTTAGAGTTGGAAATCTTCTACTCAGCAGATCCGCAAACCTAAAGATTGAGGTTCATGACCCAGTGACGACAGAGCAAGTTCGCGAATATAAAATTAAGATTCGCAATATTATCCATAGCTTCCGGTTAGGAGTTTAATACAAAGTTACCAGACCCGAACAAAGGAGTTGCCTTCTTGGATCGTGAAGCTAACTGCCAAATGAATGCAGCGGCATTACTTCGATCGTGGGAGCAACCACTTAACTAATATGACGGCACTTCTCGAGTAGTGGGGGCTAACGGCCGAGCAAATGAGGTGGGACGTTACCCTAGAACCACCCCTATAAAAGGTGGGAGAACGAAAGAGAAAGCAGATCGAGCATCTTCTTCTAAAAATTACCCTTGTGATCAACGAGTCTAGAGCCTTTCTTCCTTCTTCAACCAACTGAGAAAGATTGTATGGAGTGTCAACGGAGAGCAGGATCGTCCTCCACAGCTACATCGGAACCCAGCTTTAAACAAAGAGGAAATATATTTTCCTCATCTTTTGTAAACGGAAAATCATTGGATTGTAATCTTTTATTGAAAAAAACTTCAATAGAGCGTCATTTGTGATTTTTATGGCGAATAGAAGATTGGCGCTCCGCTGGAGACAACCATCACCTCCGGTGATCTGGTGGTAGCTCTATCTGACAACGTTCCAATTGGTAGTCTGGTCGACTTGCTCACCGTTCACGTTGACCAGAAAAGGTACGAATAATTTCTTTCTTCAGGCTCTAAGAGCCCTACTTCCCTAAGGGATGCCGTAAAATCTCCAAGGGGTCAGTCTCCAAGGAGGCTTTAATGACAATAACTTAGCCAAGGGAGTCGATGGACCAAATTGGTTTGAAATCCTCTTCTTCAACATTGGGCTCTAAGCTAAGACTCTTGATCTCTCAAGCAAAGTGGACCAAAGTCCCCGCTTTAACAAGGGGAAACGACCACTACCCACTCCGCGAAACTATGACGCAGAGAAGGAGGTTCCTCTCATTCGTACAATGAGAAGAAACCTAAGAAGAAGCAAAGCTTATGCCCTTTGCAAGACCACGCAGCAAAAGGAAGCTGCCAACTCATCATTGCAAAGGTCTACTGTACAACTATGGAGGCCAAAATGCGAGGTTGCAAAAGATCAAGACGCGAAAGGATTTACTCGTGTTTCTTACAGGAAACGGAGTAACTCTACAAAAACCATCTATGACTACAAATGCGGAGCATACATCCACGTTCCTCATGGTCCAAGGTGGAAAAATGATCACACAATTAAAGAAGCCCGCGAAGCCCACGAACCTCAAGTTCGCAAAAGATGTGCGCCATCTTTAAAGCTAACCCTGTCTCACTCACTGTCCCAACAAGAGAGAACAAAAGAAGGCTATCTTCCGATGCAAGAGATCTTAGGGAACATCTAAACAAAAATAAGGATGAATCCCACGCATCTCATTGCCATTGCGAATGGCTGATCAGTGCAGTACTATCTCACTGTCATTGTTCAACCCAAACTAGATCGTCGGTGTTCCATTGGCTATCATCCCACCTAGTGAAGAGAAAGCAACGAAACTGGCTTGAGTTTTTTGAGCCTGAATACCCCAAAATATCATCCAATATGATAAGTATCGGGGAAAAGAAGAAGAAAAAGAAGACGAAGAAAGTCTTCGAAGGAGATGTTTCTGACTCGGAGCTCTCTTCGGGTTCAAAGGATCTATTTAATGAAGAGCGAGGAGTTTTTCAAAGCACTCAACTCAAGAGTGGGATGGAAATCCCCATGAGTTATAGACAAATGGCGAGAATCTCTTCCGATGAAGAAGACACGATCAAGTCTGTAATGGCTGAGTCACAAATACTGATTCATTCCTGGAAGACTCCGCCTCTGCATATATGACTCAAAACAATATCTCAGATGAGTTCATGCAGAGAATGGATGAACAAGACAAGAATATCCAACAACAACAGGATGCTATCAGCGAACTCAAAGACATGCTACATGTTCTGGTGGAGTTGGAGAAGACTAGATTAAAGAATATATCTTCGCACTCAAAGACTGACAAGGTGGAAGAAGGTCATGAAAAAGAATCAGAATATCATGAGGATGAAGGTAACCGCTCCATGCATCAAGAAGGAAACGCAAATGCTGTCTGTATAGAAAGCTTTCAAAATCAATTGAACACCCTCATGCATAAGAGCGATCTACAAGAGCTAGGTGTGGTAAGGCGATATCCCATGGAATGGGAAAGTGTATCGCTCCCAGAAAGCTATAAACCATTGAAGTTTAAATCTTTTGATGGTAAAGGATCACCAAACCAGCACCTCTACTACTTAAGTCGCAGATTGGGCATTTAGCCAGAAACGACCCCATTATTAAGCGTGTATTTGTTAGTACCTTAACAGAGCTAGCTTTTGAATGGTTCTGGAGGCTAAAACCAGGAACCATCAATTCATGGAGCGACATGGAAAAGCCTTTCTGACTAGGTTCTATGAAGATGACATGGAGGTGTCAATGCCGGTGCTTCTAGCAACTAAACAAAAAAAGGAGAGTCAGCCCGGGACTTTATCAAAAGGTTCCGGAAATATTCTCTCAGATGCCCACATGGGATGCCAAAAAATACTTTGGTAGAAATCTGTCGACATAATCTGTCGACTAAAGTTCTGGCCAGGATGGGAGCAGTAAAATTCTCTACTTTGAAGGACCTTGCCGTACAAGCTGAAGAGGCTGAGGAGATCACACAAAGGCTCGAAGGAGGCAAGGAGAAGCATAAGCAAAATGGTGATAACAACCATAAGCCCTGATGCCGGGGATATAAGGGGAAGGAGACAATGGTGATGGATGTCCCCCAACCTGTAAAATCTTCTCTGAAGCTCCCTTCTCAAACAGGTATGCCTCAAAAACAATATTTCTTCAAGGATGAGCATACGAAAACCATCTTCAATCTCCTCATGAGTAAGAAGATGCTGAAACTCCCAGAGTCTAAATGACCAGAGGAAGCATGAAGAGTTAATAATCCTAATTACTATGTTTACCATAGGATTATTAACCACCCTACCCAAAATTGTTACATCCTTAAAGACAAGATTCAATCCTTGGTGGATGCCAATATCATTATGCTCCAAGAACAACAGAAAAAGGTGACCGTGAATATGGTGACTGTCAAGTTCGGTAAAGCGCCTGACTGGATAGAGTCAACAGTTCAAGACGGAGTGAAACCCATTCCTAGAGGCATGATACAGGTCATGAATTTTGATCTGCATCAACGGCAGGAGAAAGGATTGTCCCCCTTTGAGACTGATAGAGGGAGATAATATGGGTGCATCCAGATCTTTTTAATGATGAACAATGGACTTCCAACTCATCTAGAAGAAGGAAAAATGGGAAGATGTTTACTTTCAATGTCGTCTCCGTAATTCCTGAAGTTGACGAAAGCATTCCTACTCTAACAGGCTCGGAAAAAGAAGTAGGAGACTCTCTGGTGGCTGAATTAGATCCCCCTCCCACAGGGACCCATTCGGGAAAAGATTATTTGAAGAACTATGGCCAGGCCATAGAATCTCGACATCTTTAGAGAAGACCAAACAAAAAGAGCTTAAGTTTGATAAAGTTCTAAAGAAGAAAGGAAAAGAGCCTGCGGAAGATTTGCAGAAGTCATTCCAGTTCAATATCTTAACACAGTTGGCCAATATTCCTGCGAGAATAACCTTGTGCGAGCTCCTGAACCTTTCCAAATCTACTAGAGAATCTTTAGGAGAAGCTCTGTAAGATTCGGAGGTATTCATGACACAGATACCAGAGATGATTGAGGAAGAATCTCTTTGCATAACGTGTCACCAAGTCTCTGGTAAGACAGCCCCTACATCGCTTTCTCTCCGGAAGATATGCAAGTCATGAGCAACAAGCATCACCGCCCTTTGTATTACAAAGGATACATAGGGTATACGGAGATTGATCGCATTCAAGTTGATCCAGGCTCGGCCTTGAGTATCATGCCACGGAGGATGCTATGGTATCTTGGAGTTTTGATGAATAGATTAGCGGGACTAATACTACTATCTTTGGATTCAATGCTAACGGAAGTAGACCGTTAGGCAAGATAAAACTCAAGTGCCAAATTGGCGACCTGAAGATGGAAGTCACGTGCTACATGGTAGATGCGAACACATCATACAATCTGCTATTGGGAGAGCTTGGATCCATAGCAATCTCATTGTGTCCTCCACGTTACATCAAGGCATGAAGTATGTGGACAAAGACGAGAATGTAAGAACGCTGATCGCAGAAAAGTAACCCTTTAAAGGAGTTGAAAACTACTTTACTGATGCGTTGCTGTATCAAGATGCGTTTCGTGTTTCAGATCAGTCTGTTCCAGATGACTCTGATAGTGGCGAGGAAGCTAATACAGAATCAGGATCTGAAGATTCGAAATTCGAGGATGTAATTTGGGACGGTGAGCCCATTGTGATAAGCCTCGAAGGCCTTGATGTAAATAACACCGTTCACTCTGATGATGATTGGGTGATAAATGAAAATTTAGAGTTTGTAAATGAAAATTTAGAGTTTGGTTATTCTTCTGGTGTTGATTCAGAACACTCAAGCACTAGCACAAATGCATTCAGCGATTGTGTAAATGAGATGTATTCTCTGACTTCTTTCCAAACACCTATCCGATCATCCTTACACGAATTAAGTTATGACGTTAAAAGTGCTAACCAGGTCATTTTTGAGGTTCCTCCCAAAAACGAAACCCAGAAAGCCATAGTATTTGGAAGGGCAAATCACAAGAACAAAAAAGAATGCTTAGATTATGAGGAAGAATAGGGAAAACCCGAGTTCTTCCATTATGATGAAAATTCTCGTAGATTAATAAAGAAAATGGGATATAATCTGGCCGAAGACAGGGGGTTGAATTTTGGAAAGAAAGAAGGACAATCCTTCAACCTTTTGTCCCAGAAAGAAAAATGCCAGATTATTACCAGAAAACCAGTAGGGGGTTGGGATACATCACCACTCCCGAAGGTTCTTCAAGTGAGAAAACTGAAGAAAGACAGTGCGATGATTCGTCAAAATCATCCTGCTGGGACTCAGATGTCATTATTGGCATGATTTTCCTTGAAGTGTCCGCAAACATGGCTTTCGCAATCCAAGGAGATGAAGACTTAGAGGAAACTTCGCCGATAGGAGACGACCCCTAGGCCAAGCATCTTAATGTGAAGTGGGATCTCCAGTTTGAGCAGTGTGAGCCTCCAACTGAAGATAAAGTTATCCAAATCAATATGGGGATGAAAAGAATCCTAAACCCATATTTATAAGTGAGAACCTATCCTCGGAAGAAAAGGAGGAGTTGACATCCCTCATTCACGAATACTTTGATATTTTCGCTTGGAGTTACGAGGAAATGCTAGGATTAGACCCAAGTGTGGCGGTTCAGAAATTAAACATCCGGCCAGAGGCTAAACCAATAAAACAACAGCAACGAAGATTCTTCCCAAAGATCATGGAGAAGCTAAAATCAAGAAGTTGATTGAATCAGGCTTTATTCGCGAGGAGCAGCACCCTGATTGGGTCGCGAATATAGTTCCAGTGACCAAGAAAAATGGAAAAATCCGAATTTGCATAGACATTAGGGATTTGAATGAGGCTTTCCCTAAAGACGAATTCCCATTACCCATTACAGATATTATGATAGATAATACTTGTGGGTATGAGCGTATGACGTTCATGGATGGGTTCTCGGGGTATAATCAAATATGTACCCTAATGATGAGAAGCATACGTTCTTCAGGACACCACTCAGGGTATACTGCTATATAGTCATGCCTTCAGGCCTAAAGAATGCAGGCGCTACGTATCAATGCGGCATGAACGTAATATTCCAAGAGCACCTCCGGAAGACAGTGGAATGTTACGTAGATGACCTAGCAATTAAGAGCAGAAACAAAGATGATTACTTGAAGGATTTGAAGGCAGTGTTCAACCTCAGAGGAAGCACCTGCTCAAGATGAATCCAACTAAGTCTTTCCTGGGAGTTTCCAGTTGAAAATTCCTTGGTTTTGTGGTAACGTCAAAAGGAATACATCTTGATCCAGATAAGGTCAAGGCTATCCAGGATATGCCGCGCCCATAACCTCAAAGAGTTAAGGGGGCTGCAAGGTAGGCTGGCGTACATCCGCAAGTTTATATCAAATTTGTCTGGTAAATGTCAGACCTTCATCAGATTAATGAGGAAAGGAGTGTCATTTGTTTGGGATGGCCATGCCAAAAGGCTTTTGAAGAAGTCAAACAACATCTCATGCTTGTAGCTCCAGTCTCAGGAATACCTTTCCTGCTATACGTAAGGGATATGGACCATTCCTTGGGAGCTTTGCTAGCGCAGAAGAATGAGTCAGGTCATGAACAAGCTATTTATTATCTCAGCAGAATGATAGTCGAGGCATAACACCGGTATAATCCAGTAAAAAAGGAATGTTTAGCTTTAGTGTTCGCAATATATAAAATATGACACTATTTAGTTGGAAAAACCATCCACGTCATATCGAGAGTTAACCCCTTGAGAATATTAATGACTAAACCCGGATCGTTAAACTCAAGACTATCCAATTAGGCTATTTTGTTATCACAGTATGATATGCGCTTCGTCCCACAGAAGTCTATTAAAAGATAGGTTGTGGCTGACTTCTTAGCTGAACATCTAATCCCGGCATCTGCGAAGTTATACAAACAAATCCTGGGAGAGTTACAAGGATGGGACCTGATTCCAGAAAAAGGTCGCGTAAATATTCCGAGGCAAATACAGTCTCGAAAGGTGTATGGAGCTTTCCTTTGATGGTGCCTCCCGAATGGGATCCGAGGGAAAGATGACAGTGAGGGTAGGAGTTGTTTTTGTCTTGCCTCACAACCACATCATTCCTCAAGCTTACTCATTAACAAGCCCGTGCTCCAACAATGTCGCGGAGTATAACGCCCACCTAATCAGCTTAAAAATAGCCAAACAACTGGGGATCAAATATTTGGAGGCGTATGGGGATTCTCAACTTGTTGTAAATCAAGTAAAAGGGGTGTACGAGGTCAAACATGAAGACCTCCTGCCGTATTATCATGCGGTGATCAAGATCGCCGATGGTTTCGATGGTTTTTATATCAGCCACATAAAGCAACACCGAAATAGTTATGCAGATTCACTAGCTTCCTTAGCTGCTACATTAGCCTTGCCCAAGCATGCTAGAAGGCAAATTACGGTAGGAAGCAAAGAATTATTTTGTCCAAAGGACGAGCTCAAAGAGTAAATGAAGGAATCACAGGAAGACGAAGCTGATGTTCTCGAATCAAGCTTAGAATCGAGGGATTAGCATTTTCCTTATATAGACTATGTCCTTTATGGTATATTACCTGAAAATCAAAAAGTAGCCAAGGCAATTAGAGAAGGTCCATCCGGTTCTACTATAATGCGGAACTCTAGACATTGTACAGGAAATCTTATGATGGAATTTTACTTCGCTGTCTCTCCAACCGCGAAACTCAAAAAGTACTCGAAGAAGCTCATGCTGGCATCTGTGGAGTGCACTAGCCAGGGACGAAACTCTGGGATAGAATCCGAAGGATGGGTTATTACTGCCTAAGATGATGACAGAAACGGTTGACTACGCCAAGAAGTGTAGGGCCTGCCAAATACATGCAGACTTTATACATCAAACTCCAGAGTATCTCCACCCAATAGCTACGTCTTGGCCATTTGAGCAATGGGGTATGGACATTATCGGACCAATTTACCTGCCATCAACAAGAGGAATCGGTTTATTTTAGCCATAACAGGTTACTTTTCAAAATGAACTGAAGTCGTTTCCCTAGTCGAAGTAAAGTCATTGGATGTTATCGAATTCATTAAGCACCATGTGCTTTATCACTTCGGAGTGCCCGAGAAGATCATTCATGATAACGGGCCACTGTTTGTAAGCCAGATATATTCTAGATTCTGCAACAAGTACAGAATCGAGGATGTAGCTTCATCACCATTTTACCTTGCAGCCAATGGTTTAGCAGAAACTTTCAATAAGACCATTGTAAAACTTCTCAAAAAATTTGTGTCATCCAATCAAAGGGATTGGGATGAAAAGCTCGGAGAATGCCTGTAGGCACATTGCACCACGGTTCGAAACCCCACTAATGCCACGCCCTTTTCTTTGGTATATGGGTTGAAGCAATTTTGCCTTTGGAAATTCAAGTCCTGTCGTTACGAGTTGCATAAACAACTAGAATGACACAAGAAGAAAGTTATTAGTAAAGACTCCAAGAATTAGAGGTCTTGGACGATAAGTGCTTGGAAGCTCAATAGAGTATTGAACTATATCAGGTGCGGATCTCCAAAACTTTTAACAAAAAGGCCAAACAAAAAACTTTCAGGATAGGTGATCTGGTCCTGTCAGTCAGAAGACCAATCATAACCAGCCAAAAACCCAGAGGAAAGTTCCAGCCAAAATGGGAGGGACCTTTTGTCATTGATACGGTCTACTCCAACGGCGCATACCGGAAGGCGAAGCTGAACGGCGATAAGATTATGATGCCAATCAATAGCAAGTTTCTGAAAAAATATTATTCTTAGCAAATTTGCAGAACACTAGTTGTAATGTGACTTGGGTAGTTCGATGCAAACCATGAACTAAAGTTTGTCTGTAATCAGAAGTTCATTAATGAAGATTTATGATTCCGGAATAAAACTCTTTAAAGCCGCGACTAAAAAATTTCTTCCTTTGAAATTTGCCAAGTTAAATAATACCTCTGGCGAATCAAAAATTTCTTCCTTTCAAATTTGCCAAATTAAATAATCCCTCTGGTGAATCAAAAATTTCTTCCTTTGCCAAGTTAAATAATACTTCTGGCGAATAACAAATTTCCTTCTGACAAAGTTGCCAAGTTAAAAATACCTTTGTTGAATCAAATTTGTTAATAAGAAGTTCTTTCATTCACAGAAATTTTGGGTATTTAGAAAATTTTGATTCATTTTGAGATTATCAAGTTAATAGTTACCTCTGGTAATCAACATCAAAATCATCATTCATATACTCTTAGTAACGTAAAAATAAAAGAATGTCTTTATTCATCATCAGATCAAAATCACAGAGAATTCTCTAGTGTTGTACAGTCAACATGAGTGGATACAAATCTTTGATGTAAAAAAAGAGGAAACTTGCTTCTGTAGTCATCTCTTTCAGCGTGGCTCGGATAAAAAAGTTTTCTCCTGTAGGCTCTTCTTCTGGAATGACAGACTTGCTTCTGTAGCTGTCTCTTTCAGCATGGCTCGTATCAAAAAGTTTGCTCCCATGGCCTCCACTTCCAATTTGCTCTTGTAGCCTCCTTTATAATGACGGCTTAAAGACATAATCTTGTTTCTTCTTTCCGACCACAATCACGGACCTTCTGGTTGGTTCCCCCAGTGATGATGCCAGCGACTTGATTAGTTCAAAACTGGGCATACCAAGTGCACACCCTAGATATACAATGTGAGGGGTTGCACAAATTCAAGTACCCTAACCTTGTGGGGTACTAGGACAGAAGAAAAAAAAAATGCCCCAGACCCGAAATCTTTTCTCTCATGAAAAATACATGAGACCTTCCAAGACCCTTGAGGTATTGGAAGCAATTACGAGCCCATCGGGTCTGGGTCATTGTTAAGCAGAATGACTACGGTTATCTCCTGTAGCCAAGTTAAATCCCTGTTAAAAAGGGGGAGGAAAAAGAAGGAAGAGGAGGATATAAATCAGAAGAAGAAGTTTACCCTAATTAAGGAAAATGACTACGGTCAGAAGAACCTTTTCGGTGCAACACACTGCTGGATTGAGACAGTCTGAAAGTCTTGTAACATGCCAACTCTTATCCATCATTTTGGTTGGAGAAGAAGAAAATATGACTGCACAAATAAGTCGACTACAAAAGAAAGGAGGAGAAGAGAGTCAGGAAGAAATTTTCTCACGACTAAATGATCTTCTATCGAAGAAATAATGCGTCTTATATAGATGGTCTGGTGACTGTGATCTTCAGTTTGGAAAAAATAAAGCCAAAATCTTCGGCTAAGATTTTCAGTTCAGATCTCAATAGAATTTATTACTGTTGCATGGAACGTTTAGATATCGCAGCCCGGAGATCTCGTCATTAATAAAGACATGCAACACTTGGGATTCCCTGCTCGGCAGTTTTGTCCCAAGGCTCACAGAAGTCTCTACAAATTCCGAGGAATTTTGGGTCATCCCGCGAAGTTTCTAGGCACAACATCGCGCTTGGGGGCCAAGAAAGCGAATTTAGTATGAAACCGCGCTCCTCCAGATGAAAAATTGCAAATCTGACAAAGGCTCATGAAAGTCACGTGACAGATACGCGGATACTGGGATTATACGGAGACTCTCAAATCTCAAATATAAAATGGCGGGTTTATTGCAAGTCTTTGAAGACAAATGATGAAGTCATGCCGTAGAAATACAAAATTGAATTCAAGACTTTCTGCATAAGCAAGAAGTCATACCGTGCACAACAAATGTAAGGGGAATTTCTAGTCCGATATATATATATATATATATAAGTTTCTACAAAAGAAGGAAGAGCAGAGAATCAAAAAATATATATGTTTCTACAATTCACTGATTCAAGAGAGCTTTAATCTTCTCCTCGGCATCATCAATATCTTGTTGAAGGACCTCATATGCTTGGACAATGGCTTGACGACGCAATTTCTCGTCACTAGCAACGACATTCTGCATTGCAGCAGTCTCCAGCATATCTAATTCAGCTTGTATTGCCTGGAGATCTCTGATCGTATTGTCCTGCTGGCGCGATAAGTTGGTGAGATTTCTCATGACTCATCATGTTCCTTGGAGATCTTGGCCAAGAAAGCCTGAGCTTTGGCAATGGTCTCCTGGGTCCTAACAATAGCCTAGTCATGGCCCTTGACAATTGAAGCAGCAACCTCCACTTGAAGAACTAGAGACTGATGATCTGATTGACCCTTTTCTAAGGAGGTTTTGTAAGCATTGGCCTTCTCCTGGGTCTCCTTCTTAAACCTAAGTTGTTCCTCTTTCAGCCTTTGAAAAATGGTTTTGACTGCCTCAGATTTGTCAGCACTTCTGGCTCTCGATAGGAATTCAGCCTGCTTTTGAAGCTGAGTAATCATATGTCAGAAGGGAGCAGCTTTCTCTTCTCCACCAATGCTGACAATACCAGTCAAGTAAATATTGAGAAAATTGGCAAGCGAAGCAAATGAAGCCCCCTTTAGTACCTTGTCAATACAGCGATCAAGGAAATGGAGGAAAGTTTCCACCGTATCCTTCAATAAATCAGCCTCAAAAACATCAACCTCTTCATGAGAGGAATTAACACTGACTGGGGCAGAGACAGTTTGAACCATACTCTGTTGCACAGAGGCAACAATGCTAACATCAAGAGGAACGGGACCTCTGGAAGCTTCAGCAGAACTACCAGCTGCAACACCTTGAACTAAAGTATCGGATGGAGCAGCTATGGTCGAGACCATGGACGCAGTAGTCTCTGGAATTGCTGCTTCTGTAGTACCAACAATAGAAGTAGTAACCTTAGTCACTTCACCAGAGTCAACTTCTGCGATGGTGTCATATGCTGAAGTTACCTTCGCACCCATGCACTCTAAATCGGGGGTCGAAACTGGAGCTGGCAAAAAAGGTGAAAGTTGATAGTTAAATGTTACGGTATCAGCTGATGATAGCACAATTGTTAAAGAAAGATGCAAATCTAAAGGTTGAACACTGGATTCTCCAGGTCCGTATACTTCAGGTCCGAATACCTCAGGCCCGTATACTTCTATCCGAACGTCTTCACTTAGATAAACATACTCACCATGGTCTGATGGAGGGGTGGAAGAACGAAGATTGCCACTGCTGACATCGTTGTCATCACCCCATTCATCCTTATCTTCCAAAGGAGATGCTACTTTTCGGGGACCTGATACATGAATCTCCCCAATAATTTGTACTTCATCATCTGTAATAGCTTGATGAACAGGGGTTGCAGAACCTTCTTGTATAGTAGAAGAAGCACCAACTTCAATAGTGGCCTAGTGGGTGAGAGTCACGGCATCTTTTTCAGTGGCGGGAGTAGTATCACCACGAAAAATGGGTCCTTGACTCCGACGCCTCTTAAGAGAGCAGAAATTTAAGGATGAGTCGTCTTGATCCTCCTCAGGTTCCTTCACGAGGGTCTTGGAGACCAAATTGGGTGTCGTAGTACCAGCTCCAGATGGGATGTCTTGCGGATCAATGCCCTGCAGATCAATAGGCAAGTCGCTGAGACTCCTCATCCTCTTTCGCTTATGCAAAATCTTCTTTGGAGGAGATTGTGGTTGAGGAGAAGTTCAGTTCAAAGTTGGAAGAGGAGAAGCATCAAGGGAGGCTGGTTGAGTTGATAAAGCCAGTGCATTATTGTCCTTCTCCCTTTGTTGAGTCACCGGTTCTGACTCATCAGAGGCACTTTCTGCCCCGAAATCTTCCATCCTTGCTACTTTCGTACTGCCAGCCTTCTTCTTCTTAGCATACCAAGCTCTGATCTCTCTCAGGCAGGTATGATTTACACTGAAGTTCTGAGGAGCGGAATTAGCATCCGCAAACCATTTACAGAAACTGAAACTCATATTCGAGTTCGGAATCTTTAGAGGAAGATCAAATCTAGCCTGGGTTCCACCTATGATGAAATAAAACCAGGCTCAAGCTCCTTCAAAGACATTCCCCACGAAACTCATTTCCCTATTGGGATTACCAACATAAAGCTGATCATACCCGAACTGTCGAGCAAAACGGCTAGGGTAATAAGGCTCTATATAACAATGGTTCCCCAAACAAAGAACCAAATGTTCTAGACAAATGTTTATCAACCACCAAAAACACTCCAGAGACAACGGTGAATTTATCAGCACCAGCCATGTCTGCAAATTCTTCCCCGTACCCAGCATTTGGAAAGTACGGAAAACATCTGAATAATTCAAAACTCGAAAAATGGCGGAGGGTCTTGCGAATAATAGCTATATATCCCCCTTTCCATTGCGACCTCTCATAGTGCTGTACTTTGGGAGCACTTAAGTCTATCTGTGAATCAGCAGGACTCTTCAAAGAGGGGCAATGCAGAACCAACAAAGCCATCAAATAAGTATAAGGAGTTCTACGCTCGGATTAGGAGTCTTAATGACTGGATCTCCTTTCTTCCTCTGCTCCTTCACATGGCAAAATTTATCACATAATCTCCTTAGCCCGCTTTGGATGCTACAAACCATTGTGGGCAACAGACTGAGTCGCCTACCAAATGCTAGTAAGACGGCTGGGTATACGGCCCTAATGGGTATGTTTTCCTGTGAAGGAATAACACACTTCTTCAGCCATACCATCAAATAGCCCGCCAAGAAGGCATGATCAGATAAAGGCTGGAGGGCCTGATAGTAAAAACTTTCAAAGGACATTCCAGCCTTGAAAACATCCTCATCAGATTCGGCGACATAAGCGTCTATCCCGAAACTTGCGATTCTTCTCTCAACCTCCTATTCAGAAACTGAAGGAAGGTGAGTAAAATTAGAATTACTCTTGGAAAAGTTGGGCAAAAGATATTGCAACCATTTCTTTGGCTTCTAACTGCGAGTGCCAGACGTATGGGGGCAAATATGATAATGGCAGAGCAACTCCCAGTAAGTATTATAGACCAAAGGGTCCCGAGTCTTCAGCAGATGGAGTTTTTCCCCAGTTGGGACATATTCTTCATACTGGATGTCTCCCATGGGCATTCCCGAAATTTCATACATCTCATGAAGGGCGAAACCCAATTCGCCTCGAGGGAAAAAAATTGTACAAGTATCAGGATTGTACAGTTCTAGTAGAGCAAAAAAATAGAATCTGCTAGCGGGAATACCGTGTTGAACAGCCCTGATAGCACGATACAACCCCGCATGATGAAACTGATCTCTAAATGATCTCAGAAAGAAGTCAGTCAAGACTTCCCACTCTCCTTTTGAAGAACAGTGAACCCATCCCGGGGGATGAAAATCTTGAACAGGAAACTCCCCTTGCGCATCGACAAAACAATGTAAGAAAGTCTGTGCGACTATGGGTGTTTCACCTTTAGGGAAGTCATGATTAAGTATCCCCTGGAGCAATCCACAAAAGTGTTTTCCTGTAAAACGAGGGAAAGCATCTTGAAAGTTAAATCCTCCCAATAAGATGCCGTCCTACGGCCTGTTTATGTGCCAGTTCATTCTTCTAGGCACGGAAAGGGATTGGAAGAATAAGAATGTTTAAGATCTCTCCATGTTAGGGAGGAACAAATAGCGGCCTTCGACTTGACGAAGCCATTTGTAATCGCCATCTTCCAAACCGCTATCAGACACAGAAATGTTGTCCCCGAACAGAAAAGCTGGTTTGTGTAGCAAGGACCGATCATCTCCTTCAAAGGGCACATTGGTCATTAGTTCTCGCAATGTTGAGCGAGTAGGATGGAGGATTTTATCTTCTCTCTCTTGGCTATCAGATGGTGTACAATGCGGGAAAACTTGACTGAATCTAAAAACTTTCTCCCCATCATAACCATCCGAGTATCCGAAGTAATTGTTCTTAGGCCAAGGATTCAAAGTGTAATCAACTGCAGAAGGATATAATCATATTTAAGACAAAAAATTTTTAAGAAAGGGATTGCCTTTTGAAAGTTATTATTATTACCTCCAATCAAGGGTTCTTGCCGAACCACCATCGAACTGGGGGTTGCTTGAGGGTTTTGATGACCACTAGCAGCAACATCGGAGGAGGAAACTTTCTTCGACATCTTTTGCAAATTTAGGAAATCCTCCGCAAAGAGTATCGAAAGCTAGAAACGGTTGAGGACAAAAAGTCTGAGGAACTCTAAAGAAAAACTTGGACTTCAAATTTCTGGAGATGAGATTAGCCTCTCTTATGAAATTGAGATTATATAGCAGATGATTTGATGGTCGAGATCTTCGGATAGACGTGATCCTTGGCCCAAATCTAGTGAGTACCTTTTCATTTAATGCGGCTCAGAGAACGTCTTAATTCCCACGCCGTAGAAAGCAACCGCCTTCCGGCTTTTCTGCAACCAAAAAAGTGAAAAATTCGCACCTCTAATACAGAGTCGCGTTCCTTCCGAAATAACAGTTTGTGACCCTAACACAAAGTCATTTTCTTCACCAAAAAGTGAAAAGTTCGCGCCCCTAATACAGAGTCTCGTCCTTCAGAAATGACAGTTTGCGACCCTAACACAGAGTCGTTTTCTTGTCCAAAAAGTGAAAGTTCATGCCCCTAATACAGAGTCGCGTTCCTTCAGAAATGACAGTTTGCGATCCTAATACAGAGTCGTTTTCTTGGCCAAAAAATGAAAGTTTGCGCCCCTAATACAAAGTCGCGTTCCTTCAAAAATGACAGTTTGCTACCCTAACATAGAGTCGCTTTCTCCTCCAAAATGAAAGATTATGCCCCTAATACAGAGTCGCGTTCCTTCCGAAAAGTAGCAATTTGTGGCGCTAATAAAGAGTCATATTTTTCTTCAAAAGCCGCAAATGATGGTGCTAATACAGAGTCTCATTTTCAGCAGTAAATTCACGGCACTAATACAGATTCGTGTTCCTTTCAAGATGAGAGTTTGAGATATGGAGACAGAGTCATGCTGTCGGCGATCGAAGAAAAATTCTAATACAGAGTTGTACTCTCAGAGATATGAAAAATGGAAATTCTAATACAAAATGATATATCCAAAGTATTCCAAAACTTCTCAAAAATCATGAGTGTTTTGAAAACTTTGGAGGGGCTTTTGTCGGCAAAAAAGTCTGAAAAACAAAGCAGATCCGCGAATTTAGAGTTGGAAATCCTCCACTCAGCGGTTCCGTGAACCTAAAGATTGAGGTTCGCGACCCAGTGATGACAGAGCAGGGTCGCGAATCTAAAATTGAGATTCGCGATACTACCTATAGATTTCGGGTAGGGGTTTAATACAAAGTCACCCGACCCGAACAAAGGAGTTGCCACCTTGGATCGTGGAGCTAACTACCAAATAAATGCAACGGCATTACTTCAATCGTGGAG
Organism: Dracaena cambodiana; assembly: GCA_036321105.1. Taxonomy (NCBI): domain Eukaryota; kingdom Viridiplantae; phylum Streptophyta; class Magnoliopsida; order Asparagales; family Asparagaceae; genus Dracaena; species Dracaena cambodiana. The sequence continues at coordinate 23,681,182 of JAYEPQ010000018.1, forward strand.
CAACCACCTAACGAATATGACGGTACTTCTCGAGTAGTGGGGGCTAACGGTTGAGGAAATGAGGTGGGACGTTATCCTAGAACCCCTATAAAAGGCGGCAGACTGAAAGAGAAAGCAGATCGAGCATCTTCTTCTAAAATTTACACTTGTGATCAAAGAGTCTAGAACCTTCCTTTCTTCTTCAGCCAACTGAGAAAAATTGTACAGAGTGTAAACGGAGAGCAGGATCGTCCTCCATAGCTACATCGAAACCCAGCTTTAAACAAAGAGAAAATCCATTTTCCTCATTTTCTGTAAATGGGAAACCGTTGGATTGTAATATTTTATCGAAAATAACTTCAATAGAGCGTCATTTGCAATTTTTATGGCGAACAACTTTTAACTTGATAATCTTAAAATCAATCAAAACTTTCCAAGCACCCAAAATTGCTGTGAATGATAGAACTTTTTGTTGATTTCGCTGATCAGATTGAAACTTGCACTATCTAGTGACTTTCAGTACAAAGACTTTGATTCGCCAGAGGTATTCTTTAACTTGGCAAATTTTAAAGAAGGAAAATGTGATTCGCTAGAGGTGTTTTTAACTTGGCAAATTTGGAAAGGAAGAAAATTTGATTCACCAGAGGTATTTTTTTAACTTGGCAAATTTGAAAGAAAGAAAATGTGATTCGCCAGAGATATTTTTAACTTGGCAAGTTTGAAAGAAAGAAACTTTGATTTGCCAGAAGTATTTTTAACTTGGAAAATTTGAAAGAAAGTAAATGTAAGTCACGACTTAAAGATCTTTAGTCCGGAACCATTAATCTTTGTTAATGAACTCTTGATTACAGACAAGCTTTTGTTCATCATTTGCATCGGACTACCCAGATAACATTACAACTGGTGTTCCGCAGTTTTACTAAGAATGATATTTCTTTAGAAATTTTCTGTTGATTAGCATCATGATCTTATCACAATTCGGTTTTGCCAACCGATATGCGCCGTTGGAGTAAACCGTATCAATGACAAAAGGTCCCTCCCACTTCGGCCGGAACATTCCTCTAGGCTTTTTGCTAATTATGATTGGTCTTCTGACTGACAGGACCAGATCACCCTTTTTGAAAGTTCTTCATTTGGTCTTTTTGTTAAAAGTCCTGGAGATCCGCGTCTGGTATAGTTCAACACTCTGTTAAGCTTCCAACCGCTTATCATCTAAGGTTTCTAATTCTTGGAGGCTTTGATGATGTCTTTCTTCTTGCATCATCCTAGTTGTTAACTCGACTCGTAATGATAGAATTTGAATATCCGAAGGCAAGACCGCTTCTGACCCATATACCAAAGAAAAGGGCGTGGCATTAGTGGGAGTTCGGACTGTGGTGTGATATGCCCACAGACATTCTTCGAGCTTCTCATCCCAGTCCCTTTGATTGGATGACAAAACTTTTTGAGAAGTTTCACAATGGTCTTATTGAAAGCTTCTGCTAGACTATTGGCTGCAGGGTAATATGGTGACGAAGCTACATCTTTGATCCTGTACTTGTTGCAGAATCTGAAAAATACATGGCGCACGAACTGAGGCCAGTTGTCATGAATGATCCTCTTGGGTACTCCAAAGCGATAAAACACATGGTGTTTGATGAATTTGACAGCATCTGACGACTTTACTTCAGTCAGGGAAATGGCCTCAGTCCATTTCGAAAAGTAATCCGTTATGGCTAAAATGAACCGGTGTCCTCTTGTTGATGGCAGAGAAATTGGCCCGACAATGTCCATACCCCATTGCTCAAACGGCCACGATGTAGCCGTTGGGTGGAGATATTCTGGTGCTTGATGTATAAAGTCTGCATGTATTTGGCAGGCCCTACATTTCTTGGCGTACTTAACCGCTTATGTCATCATCTTAGGCCAATAATATCCCATTCTTCGGATCCTATCCCAGAGTTTCGGCCCTGGCTAGTGTGCTCCGCAGATGCAGTATGAGCTTCTTCAAGTACTTTTCGAGCTTCTTGGTTAGAGAGACAGTGAAGTAAGATTCCATCGTAAGATTTCCAGTACAATGTCTGGAGCTCCGCATTATAGCAGAACTGGATAGCCCTTCTTTGAATTGCCCTGGCTTCTTTTGGATCTTCAGGTAATATACCGTAAAGGACATAATCTATACAAGGGAAGTGCCAATCCCTTGGCTCTAGACTTGACTCGAAAATATCAGCCTCGTCTTCCTGTGGTTCCCTCATTTCCTCTTTGAGTTCATCCTTTGGACAAAATAATTCTCTGCTACCTACTGTAATTTGCCTTCGAGCATGCTTGGGCAAGGCTAATGTAGCAGCTAAGGAAGCTAGTTAATCCGCATAACTATTTCGATGGCGCTTTACATGGCTGATGTAGAAACCATCGAAGCCATCGGCTATCATAATCACCACACGATAATACGGCAAAAGGTCTTCATGTTTTACCTCATACTCCCCTTTTACTTAATTCACAACGAGTTGAGAATCTCCATATGTCTCTAAATATTTGACCCCCAGTTGCTTAGCTATTTTTAGGCCAATTAGGAGGGCATTATACTCTGCGACATTGTTGGAGCACAGACTTGTTAATGAGTAGGCTCGCGGAATGATGTAGTTGTGAGGAGAGACAAAAACAACTCCTACCCCCACTGTCATTCTTCCCTCGGATCCCATTCGGGAGGCGCCATCAAAAAAAAGTTGCCATACACCTTTCACGACTGCATTTGCCTCTGGAGACTCTTGCGAGCCGTCTTCTTTTGGAGCCGGGATCCATTCTCCCAACTCTCCAGGGATTTGTTCGTATAACTTCGAGAATGCCAGGTTTGGGTGTTCGGCTAGGAAGTCGGCCATAGTCTATCCTTTAATAAATTTTTGCAGGATAAAATGCATATCATATTGTGATAACAAAATAGCCCAATTGGATAGCCTCGAGTTCAACGATCCAAGTTTAGTCATTAGTATTCTCAGGGGGTTAACTCTCGATATAACGTGAATGGTTTGTCCAACTAAATAGTGTCGCATTTTCTGCACTGCAAACACCAAATCTAAACATTCCTTCTGCACTGGGTTATATCGGTGTTCTGCCTCGATTATCATTCTGCTAAGTTAATAAATAGCTTGTTCATGACCCGACTCATTTTTCTGTGCTAACAAGGTTCCCAAGGAGTGGTCCATAGCCCTTACGTATAGTAGGAAAGGTACTCCTGAGACTGCGGCTACGAGCACTGGTGGTTTCATGAGGTATTGTTTGACTTCTTCAAAGGCCTTTTGGCATGCGTCATCCCAAACGAATGACACTCCTTTCCTTATTAATCTGGTAAAGGGCTAATATTTACCGGACAAATTTGATATGAACTTGTAGATGTATGCCAGCCTACCTTGCAGTCCCCTTAACTCTTTGAGGTTATGGGAGGTGGCATAGGTTGGATAGCCTTAACCTTGTTTGGATCGAGATAAATCCCTTTGGAAGTTACGACAAATCCTAGAAAATTTCCACTGGAGACCCCCAGAAAAGATTTAGTCGGGTTCATCTTGAGCTGGTGTTTCCTCATGAGGTCAAACACTATCTTCAAATCTTTCATGTGATCACCTTTATTCTTGGTTTTAATTTCTAGGTCATCTACGTAACATTCCACTCTCTTCTGGAGATGCTCTTGGAATATTACGTTCAAGGCACGTTGATACGTGGCACCCGCATTCTTTAGGCCAAAGGGCATAACTGTATAGCAATATACCTCGAGGGGTGTTCTAAAAGACGTATATTGCTCATGATCAGGGTATATCTTTATTTGATTATATCCTGAGAAACCATCCATGAATGTCATACGTTCGTACCCGCAAGTATTATCTATCACAACATTGTGATGGGTAACGAGAATTCTTCTTTAGGGCAAGCCTAATTCAAATCCCTTAAGTCAATGCAAATTCGGATTTTTCCATTCTTCTTGGATACAGAAACTATATTCGCGGCCCAATCAGGGTGCTGTTCCTCGCAAATAAAGCCTGATTCAATCAATTTTTTGATTTCAACTTCAATAGCCTCCATGATCTCTGGGCGGAATCTTCGTTGTTGTTGCTTTACAGGCTTAGCATTTGGCCAGATGTTCAGTTTATGAACCGCGACACTTGGGTCTAATCCTGGCATCTCCTCATAACTCCAGGCGAAAATATCGACGTACTCGCGAATGAGGGATATCAATTCTTCTCTCTCCTCCGAGGATAGGTTCTTACTTATAAATATAGGTTTAGGATTCTTTTCATCTTCCATATTTATTTTGATACTTTATCTTTGGTTGGAGGCTCACGTTATTCAAACTGAATCTCCCACTTCGCATTAAGATGCTTGGCCCAGCGGTCATCTTTTATTGGCGAAGCTTCCTCTAGGTCTTCGTCTTCTTGGATTGCGGAGGCCATATTCGCAGACACCTTCCGGAAAATCATGCAATACTGATATCTGAATCCCAGCAGGACGATTCTGACAAATGATTGAACTGCCTTTCTTCGGTTCTCTACCTGAGGAACCTTCGGGAGTGGTGACGTATCCTAACCCCTACCAATTTTCTGATAATAATCTTGCATTTTCTTTTCTGGTACAAAGGGTTGAAGAATTGTTCTCCTTCCTTTTCCAAAGTTCAACCCCCTGCCTTTGGCCATATTATATCCCATTTTCTTTATTAATCTATGAGAATTTTTATTGTAATGGAAGAACTCGGGATTTCCCTATTCTTCCTCAGAATCTAAGCATTTCTTTTTGTTCTTGTTACTTGCTCTTCCAAATACTATGGCTTTCTAAGTCCCGTCTTTGGGAGGAACCTCAAAAACGACCTTGTTAGCACTCTCAACGTCATCACTTAATTTGTGTAAGGATTATCGGATAGGTGCTTAGAAGGAAGTCAGAGAGCATATCTTATTTAAACAATCACTGAATGCATCAGTGCTAATGCTTGAGGGCTCAGAATCAACACCAGAAGAATAAGCAAACTCTAAATTCCATTTTTCACTCATTCACCATTAGAGTGAAGGTGTTATTTACATCAAGGCCTTCGAGACTTATCACAATGGGCTCACCGTCCCAAATTACATCCTCGGTTCCAAATCTTCGGATCCTGATTCTGTGTCGGCTTCTTCACCGCTATCAGAGTCGTCTGGAACAGGCTGACATTGAATGCATCTTGATATAGCAACGCGTCAGTAAAGTAGTTTTCAACTCCTTTAAAGGGTTGCTTTTCTACAACCAGCGTTCTTACATTCCCATCTCTGTCCATGTACTTCATGCATTTATGTAACGTGGACGGCACAATGAGGTTGCTATGGATCCAGGGTCTCCCCAGCAGGTTGTAAGATGTGTCCGCATCTATCACATAGCATGTGACTTCCGTCTTAAGGTCACCGATTTGGCATTTAAACTTTATCTTACTCAACGGTCTACTACCATTAGCATTGAATCCGAAGATAGTAGTGTTGGTTGCTGCTAATCTATTCATTGGAACTCAAAGGTACCATAGCATCCTCCGTGGCATGATGCTTAAGGCCAAGCCTGGATCAACTTGAATGCGATCGATCTCCGCAGACCCTATGTATCCTTTGTAATACAAAGGGCAATGATGCTTATTGCTTCTAACTTGCATGTCTTTCGGAGAGAAAGTGATGCAAGGGACATTCTTACTAGAGACCTGGTGACAGTTCGTGCAAAGAGATTCTTCCTTCTCAATCATTTCTAGTATTTGTGCCAAGAATATCTTTGAATCTTGTAGAGCTTCTCTAAAAACTTCTCTAGTAGATTTAGAAAGCTTCAGGAGCTCGTACAAGGTTATCCTTGCAGGAATATTGGCTAACTGCGTTAAGATGTCAAATTGAAACGACTTCTACAAATCTTCCGCAGGCTCTTTTCCATTCTTCATCAAAACTTTATCAAACTTGAGCTCTTTTTGTTTGATCGTCGCTAGAGACAGCCGAGAATCTGCAGCCTGACCATAGTTCTTCAACTAATTTTTTCCTGAATGGGTCCTTGAGGGAGGAGGATCTGCATCAGCCACCAAAGAGTCTCCAATTTCTTCGTCTGAATCTGTTAGAGTAGGAATGCCTCCATCATCTTCGGGAATTATGGAGACGACATTAGAGGTAAGAATCTTCCCTTTTTTCCTTCTTCCAGATGAATTGGAAGTCCATTGTTTATCATTAAGGAGATCTGAATGCACCCACATTATCTCCCCCTATCAGTTTTGAAGGGGGATAATCCTTTCTCCTGTTGTTGATGCAGATCAAAATTCACGACCTGCATAATGCCTCTATGAATGTGTTGCACTCCATCTTGAATTGTTGACTCTATCCAGTCAGGTGCTTTACAGAACTTGACAGTCACCATGTTCGCGGCCACCTTTTTCTGGTGCTCTTGGAGCTTGATGACCTTGGCGTCCACTAAGGCTTGAATCTTATCCTTAAGGATGTAACAATTTTGGGTAGGGTCATTAACAATCCTATGGTAGACATAGTAACTAGGATCATTAACTCTCCTTGCTTCTTCTGGATGTTTAGATTCTGGCAGCTTCAGCATCTTCTTACTCATGAGGAGTTTGAAGATGGTTTTCATGTGCTAGTCCTTGAAGGAATATTGTTTTTGAGGCAGAGGTGCCTGAGAAGGGAGCTTTGGAGAAGACTTTGCGGGCTGCGGAATATCAGCCACCATTGCCTCTTTCCCCTTATATCCTCAGGATCAGGACCTATGGTTGTTGTCATTATTTCGCCTCTGTTTCTCCTTGCCTCCTTCTTCAAGCCTTTGCGTGATCTCTTCAGCCTCCTCAGCGTGTAGAGTGAGATCCTTCCAAGTTGAGGACTTTACTGCTCCCAATCGGAATGTCGCAATCAGAACAGTGTGCGGCAGTCCTGATCGCTCTTAATCGGAACGTCCGTCCATCGGATTTTGTACGGCACGATGCACGGGTAGCCTCAGCCCTGCAATCCACGCCGAACCGGTTCGTCTGTCCGCCCGAACGCGCAAGGCACAGTGCGCGGGCAGTCCCGATTGCACGAAATTGGACCGTCTGTACGCCCGAACCCGCAGTGCACTGCGCAAGGGCCGCCCTGTCCTTGCCATCCACCCCGAACCGAACCGTGCGTATGACCAAACCCGTAGGGATAGTGCTTGGACAATGCCATCCGCCCTGAATCGGACCGTCTGCCTGCCGGAATGGGCAAGGTATGATGCGCGGGCAGTCCCGACCGCCCCAAACCAGACTGCCGCCCTTCAAAACACGCACGACACTATACGCTGGCAACCCTGTCCATGCCATCCGCCCCGAACCGGACCGTGCATATGGCCGAACTTGTATGGAACAGTGCGTGAGCAGTGCCATCTGCCCCGAACCAGACCGTTCGCCCTCCCGAACGCGCAAGGCACGATGCACGGGCTGTCCCAACCGCCCCGAATCGGACCGTCCGTCCACCTGATCATGCACGGCACGGTGCGCGGGCAGCGCCATCTGCGCCAAATCGCTCCATCCGTCCGCACGAACCCGCAAAGCACGGTGCGCGGGCAGTCCCGACTGTGCCAAACTGGACCGTCTGAACCAGCAAGGCACAGTGCGAAGGCCGTCTCAACTGCCCTGAATCGGACCGTCCGTCCGCCCGAACCGACACGGCATGGTGCACCAGCAGTCCTGTCTGCCCCAAACCGAGCCATCCGTCCGAACCGGCACGGCACATTACGCGGGCAGCCCCAGCCATGCCATTCGCCCCGAACCGAACTATTGATCTGCACATATGGCACGACACGATGAGTGAGCAGTACCGGCCGTGCCATCCGCCTCGAACCGAGCTGTCGGTCTACCCGAACCTGCTAGGCACTGTGCACGTGCAACCCTCATACCGTGCAGGCAAGGCAATCCCACGGCACGGTACGGTGCGGGGGCAGATGGCCGCCCCGAACCATCCGTCTGCCCGAACCCGCATGGCACGGTGCGCGGGCAGTCCTGGCAGCCCCAAACCGGTCCGTCCGTCCGACCAAACATGCAAGGCACGGTACGCGGGCAGTCCCAATCACCTCGAACCGGACCGTCCAACCGTCGAAACTTGCAATGCCCGGTGCGTGGGCCGTCCCGTCCGTGCCATCCGCCCTGAACCCGACAGTGCGTATGACCGAACCCGCACGGGACGGTGCATGGGCAGTGCCATTCACGCCAAACCGGACTGTCCGCCTGCCCGAACGTGCAAGTCACGGTGTGCGGGCAGTCCCGACCGCCCCAAACCAGACCGTCTGCTCGCCTGAACTCGAAAGGCACGGTGCGCGGGCATGACCATCGGCCTCAAACCGGAATGTCCGTATGCCCGAACCCGCTCGGCACTGTGCGCGGGCAGCTCCATCCATGCCATCCACCCCGAACCGGACCGTGCGTATGGCCAAACTCGCATGGCGCGGTGCGCGGGCAGTGCAATCCGCCATGAACCGGACCGTCCGCCTGCCCGAACAGCAAGGCACGATGCACGGGTTGTCCCGGCCGCACCGAATCGGTCCGTCTGTCCGCCGGATTCCGAACGGCATGGTGCGCAGGCAGCCCCAGCCACACCATCCGCCCCGAACCGGTCCGTCCGCTAGCCCGAACCAGCATTGCCATTGCACGGGCAGTCCTGACCGCCTTGAACTGGACCATCCGTACGACCGAACCTGCACGGCACTGTATGCGGGTGGCACCGTCCGTGCAATCCTCTCTGAACTGGACCGTGCGGGCAGCCGAACCCGCAGGCCCGGTGTGCAGATAGTGTCGTCCGCCCTGAACTGGTCCATTTGTCCACCCGAACACGCAAGGCATGGTGCGCGGGCAGTCTCGACCGCCACGAACAGGACCGTCCATCTGCCCGAACGTGCATGGCATGGTGCGCGGGCCGCCCAGCCATGCCATCCGCTCTGAATCGGTCCGCCCGCCATGGCCATGCCAGCTGCCCCGAATCGGTCCGTCCGCCCCAGCCATGCCAACGGTCCCGACCTCTCGGAATCAGACCGTCCATCTGCCCAAACACGTATGGCACGGTGCGCAGGCAGTCCCTACCGCCCCGAAGCGGACTGTCTGACCACCCGAACGCACAAGGCATGATGCGTGAGCAATCCCGACCGCCCTGAACCGGACCGTCCGCCTGCCCGAACCCGCACGACAAGGTGGGCGGGCAGTCCTGACGGGCCATCCACCTTGAAACGGACCGTCCATCTGCACAATCCCACACGGCATGTGCGCGGGCAGCCCATTGCCATGCCATCTGCCCTAAATCAGTCCGTCCGTCTACCCGAACCCGCCCGCAAGGCCCGGTACACGGGCAGTCCCGACCGTCCCAAACTGGACCGTCCGTACGCCCGAACCCACACGACACTGTGCGCGCCCAGCCCTGTCCGTGCTATCTGCCCCGAAACGGACCGTGCGTACACCCGAACCCGCACCGCACGGTGCGCGGGCAGTGCCATCCGCCCCGAACCGGACCGTCTGCTTTTCGAAACCCACACGGCACGGTGCGCAGGCCGTGACGACCGCCCCGAACTAGACCGTCTATCCACTCGAATTGGCAAGAGACGGTGCGTAGGCAGTCCTGTCTGCCCCGAACCAGGCCGTCTGTCCGTCCGAACAGGCACAGCACGGTACGCGAGCAGTCCCGACCCTGCCATCTGCCCTGAGCCAAACCGTCGATCTGCACATACGGCACAGCACTGTTAGCGGCCAGTATCGGCCGTGCCATCTGCCCGAACCGGGCCATCGGTCTACCCGAACCCGCTCGGCACTGTGCGCGAGCAAATCTGGCCAGGCCATTGGCCCTTAACCAGACCATCTGTATGCCCGAACCTGCATGGCATTGTGCGCAGACATCCCCATCCGCCCCAAATCGGACCGTGCGTACGGCCGAACCCGCACGGCACATTGCGCGGACAGTGCCGTCCGCCACGAACCGGACTGTCCACCCGTCCAAACGCGCAAGACACGATGCGTAGGCAGTCCAGAACGCACTAAATCAGAATGTCGATCCGCCTGATCCCGTGTGGCATGGTACGCGGGCAGCCCCTACCATGCAATCAGCAGCGAACCGGTCTGTCTGCCCGCCTGAACACGCAAGGCACGGTGTGCGGGCATGGCCCTCGGCCTCGAACCGGACCATCCCTATGCCCAAACCTGCACGGGCCTGTGTGCAGGAAGCCCTGTCCGTGCTATTCGTCCCGAACCGGACCGTGCGTACGGACAGTGCCATCCGCCTCGAACTGGCCCGTCCGCCCGTCCGAACGCACAAGTCGCGTTGTGTGCAGTACCAACCGCCCCGAATCATACCGTCCGTCTGCTGGATCCCGCATGGCACGGTGTGCAGGCAGCCCCGGCCATGCCATCGGCCCCGAACCGTTCCATCCGCTCTCTCGAACCCACAAGGCCCGATGTGCGGGCAGTCCCGACCGCCCCCAATCGAACCGTCCGTATGCCGAGCTCGCACGACACTATGTACGGGCATCCTCATCCGTACCATCCTCCCCAAACAGGATCGTGCGCATGGCCAAGCCCGCACGGCCCGGTGTGCGGACAGTGCCATCCCCCCGGAACCGGTCCGTCCGCCCACTCGAACTCGCAAGGCACGGTGCGCGGGCAGTCCCGACCACCCCAAATCGAACCGTCCATTCACCGGATCCTGCACGGCACCGTGCGCAGGCTGCCTCGGCCATGCCATCCGCTCCAAACCGTTCAGTCAACCGCAAGGCTCGGTGCGCGGTTAGTCCTGACTGCCCCGAACCCACATGGCAAGGTGGGCGGGCAGTCCTTCCTTGAAACGAACCGTCCGTCCGCACAATCCCACACGGCGGTGCGCGGGCAGCCCATTGCCATGCCATCTGCCCTAAATCGGTCCGTCCGTCTGCCCGAACCCGCAAGGCTCCGTGCGCGGGCAGTCCTGACCGCCCCAAACTGGACCGTCCGTACGCCCGAACCTGCACGACCCTGTGCGTGCCCAGCCCCGTCCATGCCATTCGCTTCGAAACGGACCATGCGTACGTCAGAACCCACACGGCACGGTGCGCAGGTCATCACGACTACCCCAAACTAGGCCGTCTATCCGCTCGAATCGGCACGGGATGGTGCGCAGGCAGTCCTGTCTACCCCTAACCAGGCCGTCTGTCCGTCCGAACCAGCACGACACGGTACGTGGGCAGTCCCGGCCCTGCCATCGGCCCTGAACTGAACCGTCGATCTGCATATACGGCACAACACAGTGATCGGCCAGTACCGGCCATGCCATCTGCCCGAACCGGGCCGTCGGTCTACACGAACCTGCTCGGCACTGTGTGCGAGCAGTTCTGGCCATGCCATTGGCCCCTAACTAGACCAACGGCTATTCAATAGGCGTCGGGGCGTCGGATTCGTCTAAACTCTATTTGTTCGAAACATAGATGTAAATTCCCCGTTTCATTTGATCATGAACGAACAGGCTCTCATTCGGTTTAGAATATCCCATCGCTCGAAATCCTACGCGTAACCTTTTCGACGCAACTCGCTTTCGCCCCTCTCCGTCCATCACCTTTTCGAGCTTATGGTCTAAAAACCCCAACCCCCTGGAAAGAGGGATGGACTGTCGGCCTGTATGCCTGAACCCACATGGCACTGTGCGCAGACGTCCCCATCCGTGCCATCCGCCCCAAATCGGACTGTGCGTACGGCCATAGCACATTGCGCGGACAGTGCCGTCCGCCACGAACCGGACTGTCCACCCATCCAAACGCGCAAGACACGGTGCGTAGGCAGTCCAGACTGCACCGAATCGGAATGTCGGTCCACCGGTTCCTGTGTGGCACGGTACGCGGGCAGCCCCTACCATGCAATCAGCACCGAACCAGTCTGTCTGCCCACCTGAACACGTAAGGCACGGTGTGCGGGCATGGCCCTCGGCCCCGAACCAGACCATCCCGATGCCCGAACCTGCACGAGATTATGCGCAGGCAGCCCCGTCTGTGCTATTCGTCCCGAACCGGACCGTGCTTACGGACAGTGCCATCCGCCTCGAACTGGATAGTCCGCCCGTCCGAACACACAAGTCGCGTTGAGGTGTACCGCCCGCCCCGAATCAGACCGTCCGTCAGCTAGATCCCGCATGGCATGGTGTGTGGGCAGCCCCGGCCATGCCATTCGCCCCGAACCGGTCCGTCTGCTCGCCCGAACCCACAAGGCCCGATGCGCAGGCAGTACCGACCGCCCCCAACCGAACCGTCCGTACGCCGAACTTGCACGGCCCTGTGTGCGGGCGGCCCCGTCTGTGCCATCCGGCCCGAATCAGACCGTGCGCACGGCCAAGCCCGCACGGCCCGGTGTGCGGACAGTGCCATCTACCCACCCAAACGTGCAAGGCACGGTGCACGGGCAGTCCCGACCACCCCGAATCAGACCATCCATTCACCGGATCCCGTACAGCACGGTGAGCAGGCCGCTTCGGCCAAGCCGTCCGCCCTAAACAAGTCAGTCCCCCTGCCCGAACAGCAAGGCCCGGTGCGCGATCAGTCCTGACTGATCGAACCAGACCGCCCGTACGTCGAACCCGCATGACACTGTGTGCGAGCGGCCCTGCCCGTGCCATCCGCCCCGAACCGGATAGTGCGTACGGCCGAACCCGCACGACCCGGTGCGCTGGCAGTGCCATCCGTCCCGAACCGGTCTGTCCACCCGCCCGAACAAGCAAGTCACGATGCGCGGGCAGTCCCGACAGCCTCGAATTGGACCGTCTGTCCACCTCATCCTCCATGGCATGGTGCATGGGCAGCCCCGGCCCTGCCATCCGCCCCCAACCAATCCGTCCGTCCGCCCGCCTGAACCTACAAGGCACGGTGCGTGGGCAGTCCCGACTGCCCCGAACCGGACCGTCCGTAAGCTCGAACCCACATGACACTGTGCACCGGCGGTGCCATCCGACGAACCGGTCCGTCCGCCCGCCCGAACGCCAAAGGCACGGTGCACGGGCAGTCCTGTCTGCCCCGAATCGGACCGTCAATCCACCTCATCCCGAATGGCATAGTGCGCATGCAGCCCCGGCCATGCCATCCGCCCCAAATCGGTCTGTCCGTCCACACGTAAGGCACGGTATGCGAGCTGCCCCGACTGCCCCAAACCGAACTGTCCGATTGCCCGAATCTGCAAGGCACGGCATGCGGGCCATCCCGACCACCCCGAAACGGACCGTCCGTTTGCTCGAACCCGCACAGCACGGTGTGCGGGCGGTTCTTGCCATGCCATCCGCCCCAAACCGGGCCATCCGTCTACCGGAACCCACACGGCATGGTGCGCGGGCATGGCCATCCGCCCTGAACCGAGCTGTATGTAAGCCTGAACCTGCACGACACGAGCGCGGGGATGGCCATCCGCCCCGAACCGAAAAGTCCGTCTGCCCGAACATGCACGGCATGGTGCGCAGGCAGTCCTGGCCAAACCGAACCTGTCCATCCGTCTGCACGAGCCTGCAAGGCACGGTTCGTGGACTATCTCCACCACCCTGAACTGGACCATCCGTCCGCCCGAACCTGCATGGCACGGTGTGCGGGCGGTTCCTACAGTGCCATCCGCCTCGAACTGGGCCGTTGGAACCGGCAAGGCACGGTGTGCGGACATGGCCATCCGCCCCGAATCGAACCGTCTGTCCGACCAAATGCGCACAGCACGAAGCGCAGGCAGTCCCGGCTGCCCCGAACCGGTCCATCTGTCTGCACAAACCTACAAGGCACGGTGCGCAGGCAGTCTCGACCACCCCGAACTGGACCGTCCGATTGCCAGAACCTTCAAGGCACGGTGCACGGGCTGTCCCAACCGCCCCGAACCTGACGGTTTGTCTGCCCGAACACACACGACACTATGCGTGGGCTGTCCCAGCCGCCCCGAACCGATTCGTCCATCCACTTGAGCGAACGCTGCCCCGAACCGGGTCGTCAGTCTGTCGAAACCCGTGCAGCATGGTGCATGGGCAATACCGCTTGCCATATGCACCGAACCGGACCGTCTGTCAGCCATAACCCGCACGGCATGTTGAGTGAGAAGTCCCCGCTACCCTGGAACCGGACCGTCCGTTCGCCCAAACCCCCACGGCATCGTGCGGGAGAGCGAAACAGAATTCATCCGAGCTTTTTTTGGCATATTCTTGTGGCTCGGCCTTTCAGGATGTTCGGGACATCCTTGCCATGCCAGACACCGCGAACCACCTTGTCGCTGGACAGGAACCTATACCGCGCAGTGCGTGAGCTATTCTGGCCATGCCAGGCACCTCAAACTGGACCTGGCACTAGCATGGAACCCCCTTGCGAGCGGGTGGGATGGTGAATGTGAGCGATGCAGTGGCCCCGAATAGCCTTGCGCCTGGTCGGGTAGGGTACGAGCGTCGCCGCCCAAGTCCCAAGTGTGGAAAAGATAAACAAAATCCATCTAAGTTTTTTGTGCAACCCCTCAGGGCTCGTAGGCTGGATAGGGGATGCACTGGGGGAGGGATAAATCTGTGCGACGAGGGGCTGGATCTCAGTGGATCGTTGCAGCAAGGCCACTCTGCCACTTACAATGCCCCGTCGCATATTTAAGTCGTCTGCAAAGGATTCAGCCCGCCGACCATTTAGAATTTTGCTCCAAGGGGCCCCGACAGTGTATCCACCACATGGGCCGTGGCCTTTGACACGGGCGTAGGTGGCACTCGCTCCAGCTATCCTGAGGGAAACTTCGGAGGTAACCAACTACTAGATGGTTTGATTAGACTTTCGCCCCTATACCCAAGTCAGACGAATGATTTTCACGTCAATATTGCTGCGGGCCTCCACTAGAGTTTCCTCTGGCTTCTCCCCACTCAAGCATAGTTCACCGTCTTTCGGGTCTCGATAGGCATGCTCCCACTCGAACCCTTCATAGGAGATCGTGGTCCGATGGCGGTGCACCCCGCAGAGGGGATCCCGTCCATCATCTTCCTTGTGCCTTTAGGGTTTTCACGCCCGTCGACTCGCACGCATGTCAAACTCCTTGGTCCGTGTTTCAAGACGGGTCGGATGGGGAGCCCGCAGGCCGCTACCAGGAGTGCGTAGCTGCCCCCGAGGGGGCACGCCAAGGCGGTGCGCGCTGCTTCCCCAGCCGTGCCGGCAGCATTTCCCGGGCTTGGGTCGCCGACGCAGCTCGCAACAGTCCGTGCGACAAGCTGAGCGGCGGGCCAGCCCGCATGGGCTGTTCCGCATCCGGCCAGTGCGCATCGTCGGCCCCCATCCACTTCCCTCCCGACAATATCAAGCACTCTTTGACTCTCTTTTCAAAGTCCTTTTCATCTTTCCCATGTGGTGCTTGTTCACTATCGGTCTCTCGCCGCTATTTAGCCTTGGATGGAATTTACCGCCTGATTGGGGCTGCATTCCAAAACAACCCGACTCGCCGATAGCGCCTCGTGGTGTGGCAGGGTTCCGGCCGGAAAGGGCTCTCACCCTCCCTAGCGCCCCTTTCCAGAGGACTTGGGACCGGTCCATCACTGAGGACGCTTCTCCAGACTACAATTTGGGCTGTGCGGTCGCCCAATTCCCAAGCTGGGCTCTTCCCGGTTCGCTCGCCGTTACTAGGGGAATCCTCAAAAGTTTCTTCTCCTCCGCTTATTGATATTCTTAAGCTCAGTGGGTGACCCCGCCTAACCTGGAGTTGGGTTCCGAGGGGCGCGTACGAGCACACCCGATGGCATGGGTTCCTTGCATGCACCATTGCAGCCATGGGCGGAGGTAGCATCCGGTGCCGTACGTGTCTGTCCACCACATGTTGCATCTGTTCCCGGCCGATAGCCTGCACTTCGGTCCACCACGCAGCAAGGCATGGGGGGCCAATCTCCGCATCCGCGCCCGCCATCGCACCTGCTCGAAGGGTGGCTCAGGGTGCGCGGAGCGGCATGAGGCATGACGCCCAGGCAGGCGTGCCCTCGGCCTGATAGCCTCGGGTGCAACTTGCGTTCAAAGACTCGATGGTTCATGGGATTTTGCAATTCACACCAAGTATCACATTTCGCTATGTTCTTCATCGATGCGAGAGCCAATATATCCATTGCCGAGAGTCATAAAAGTTTGACTTGTATGGAAGGATCGCACCGCATGCCAGAACTGGCTTGCGGCGCTCTCCGACTGTGAATGTTCCTTGGCGCCCATCGCAAAACGGGCCGAACAAGCCTCCCCAGCACGTAAAAACCAATAGAAATGAGCAAAACATGCCTAAACGGCCTCTCGAGCACCTAAAAGCCAATAAAAACGAGAAAAACAGGCCAAACCAGCCTCTCGAGCACCATAAAGCCAACAAAATCAAGCAAAAAAGGCCAAACCAGCCGGCTCGGGCCTCCGTCAGATATGGCTGAAACTCCAGTGATGGCCGGCGGGGCGGAACCGGCATCCCGAGCACCTTAAAGCCAACAAAAACGAACAAAACGGGCCAAACAGGCCTGCCCGGGCCTCCGACGGACATGGCCAGAGTCCAGCGATGGCTGGTGGCGACGCCAGCCGGACAACCGCCCCCTGGGCACACCGCGTGGCGGGGTGGGCCGCCCACCCGGGCCAAAGGTTACTGCTCTCACACACTGCATGGCCTACCCCTGCCATGCCTAGGTGGTGCCGGAACTCCGGGATGGCCGGCGGGGTAGAACCGTCCTCCAGAGCACCTTAAAGCTGACAAAAACGAGCAAAACGGCCAAACCGGCTTGCCCGGGACTCCACCGGACATGGCCGAAACTTCGGCAATGTCCTGCGGTGCCGCAAGCCGGACAACCACCCCCAGGGCACACCGCGTGGTGGGGTGGGCCGCCCACCCGAGCCAAAGGGGCCTGCCCTTGCCATGCCCAGACGGTGCCATGGCCTGCCCATGCCATGCCCGGAAGGTGCCATGGCCTGCCCCTGCCATGCCCAGATGGTGCCATGGCCTGCCGATGCCATGCCCGGACGGTGCCATGGCCTGCCCTGCCATGCCCAGACGGTGACATGGCTCCTGTTTGCTTGCCCCCTACTACCTTAGAAAAGGTTTTAACCTAAATTCTTCCCCTGCAAACCCAAGTGTCTCTACCAGCTCACTTTTTTCAAAAGAGGTGTGAAAAAGTGGCTATTCCTGAGGATGGACCTTCAAGACCTGAGCGCCCTGGGCGCACGGGGGGTGTTCTGCCCACACGGTGCGGCCATTTTCCCTCAGAATTGAAGTTCCAGTCATGCCACTCGGCCGAAGCAACCATGGCACTCGGCCAGAACCGTGCCACCTGCACCGAACAGCCCAAGAGCCCGCCTAGAGGGGTTGGCAGCCGTTCTGGCAGTGCCAGGAGCCCAGCACTAGCCCGTCGGATGACCGGAACCCGCACGGAGCGGTGCAGGGGCTGTTCCTGTCATGCCAGCCACCACGAACAGGACCATCGTTCGCTCGAGCCCGCACGGCAGGGTGCGAGGGTAGTTTTGGCCATGCCATTCGCCCGGAACCCGACCGTCAGTCTGCCCGAACCCACATGGCATGGTGTGCGGGCAGTCCAGGTGATCCCATCAGCTCCGAACCAGACCGTCCGCCGGCCCGAACTAGCATGGCACGTGCGCGGGCAGCCCCTTTCCATGCCATCCACCCCGAATCGGTCCGTCCGTCTGTTCAAACCCGCAAGGCACGGTGCGCAGGCAGCCCCGACCGCCCTGAACTGGTCCGTCCGTGAACCCGAACACGCATAACACTGTGTGCAGGCAACACCGTCCATGCAATCCACCTCGAACCGGACCGTGCATACGGCCGAACCCGTACGGCACGGTGAGCGAGCAGTGCCATCCACCCCGAACCGGACCGTTTGCCTACCTGAATGCGGAAGGCACGATGCACGGGCAATCCCGACTGCCTCGAATTGGACCATCTGTCTGCGGGATCCAGCACGTCACGGTGCGCAGGCAGTCCCGAACGGCCCGAACCGGACCGTCCGACCTCCCAAACCCGCAAGGCCCGGTGCGCGGGCCGTCCCGACTGCCCTGAACCAGTCTGTCCATTCCCCCGAACCAGCACGGCACGGTGCGCGGGCCATCTTGTCTGCCCCGAATCGAACCGTCCATCCGAACAGCATGGCACGGTACACGGGCAGTTCTATCCATGCCATCTACCACAAACCGGACCGTCGGTCCGCACATACGGCACATCACGGTGAACGAGCAGTACCGGTCGTGCCATCCGGCTCGAACCGGGATGTCAGTCTGCCCGAACCCGCTTGGCACTATGCACGGGAAGTCCTGGCTGGGCCATTGGGCCCGAACTGGACTGTCTGTACACCCGAACTCACATGACACTATGTGCGTGCCGCCATGTCCGTGCCATCGACCCCGAACCGACCGTCCGTATGGCCGTACCTGCATGGCACAGTGCGCTTGCAGTCTCGACTGCCCCGAATCATAACGTCCGTCCATCGGATCCCGCATGGTACGGTGCGCGGGCAGCACTGGCCATGCAATCCGCCTCGAACCTGTCCATCCGTCTGCCCGAACCCGCAAGGCCAGGTGCACAGGCAGTCCCGACCGCACCGAACCGGACCGTCTGTACGCCCAAACCCGCATGGCACTGTGCAGGGGCAGCCCCATTCGTGCCATCCGCCCCGAACCGGACCGTGCGCACAACCAACCCGCATGGGACGGTGCGCGGGTAGTGCCATCCGCCCCAAACCGGACCATCCGCTCGCTCGAATGTTCAAGGCACGGTGCACGGGCCGTTCCAACCACCCCGAACCGGACCGTCCGCCCACCCACCCGAACATGCAAAGCACGGTGCACGGGCAACCCAGTTCATGCAATCCGTCCCGAACCTTCAAGGCCCGGTGAGCGGGCAGTCTAGACCGCACCAAACCGGACTTTCCGTATGCCCCAATACGCACGACACTATGCGTGGGCAGCCCAGTCCGTGCGATCTGCCCAGAACTAGACCGTGCGTATGACCGAACCCGCACGGGATGGTGCATGAGCAGTGCCATCCGCCACGAACTGGACCGTCCGCCTGCCCCGAACGCGCAAGGCATGGTGCGTGGGCAGTCTCGACTGCACCGAACCGAACCGTCTGCCAGCCCGAACACGCAAGGTACGACACGCGCGCATGGCCATTGGCCTTGAATCGGACCGTCCGTATGCCTGAACCCACACGGCACTGTACGTGGGCAGCCCCGTCCGTGCCCTCCGCCCCGAACCGAACTGTGCATAAGTCCAAACACACACGGCACGGTGCGCGGGCAGTGCCATCCGCCCTGAACAGGACCGAACGTCCGCTTGAACGTGCAAGGCACGGTGCACGGGCAGTCCAAACCGTCCCCAATCGGACCGTCCGTCCGTCGATCTCGCACGGCACGGTGCGCCAGCTGCCCCGTTCATGCCTTCCGCCTGAGCCCGTCGGTCCGCCTGCCTGAACCCGCAAGGCACGATGCGTTGGCAGTCCTGACCACCCCGAACCTGACCGTTTGTATGCCCGAACCCACACGGCACTGTGCGCGAGCGGCCCCGTCCGTGCCATCCGCCCTGAACTGGATCAGGCGTACAGCCGAACCCGCATGGCACGGTGCGTGGGCAGTGCCATCCGCCTTGAACCGGACCATACGCTCGCTCGAACGTGCAAGGCACGGTGTGCGGACCGCCTCGGCCATGCAATTCACCCAGAATCAGTATGTCCGTCTGCCTGAACATGCATGGCACGGTGCACGAGCAATCCCGACTGCCCCGAACCGGACCATCCGTAAGTCCGAACCCGCATGGCACAGTGCTCGGGCAGTGCCATCCACCCCGAGTTGGACCGGCCGCCCGCCCAAACGTCCGCACGGTACAGTGTGCGAGCAGCCCTGGCCACACCATCCGCCATCAACTAATCGGTCCGTCTACCCGAACCCGCAAGGCACGGTGCGCAGGTAGTGCCGACCGCATCGAACCGGACCGTCCGACTACCCGAACCCGCAAGGCACGGTGCGCATGCCGTCCTGACCTCCCCAAACCAGACCATCCGTCCTCCCGAACCCATATGGCATTGTGCATGGGCAGTCCATTCCGTAACATCCCCCCCTGAATAGGACCCTCTGTCCGACCGAACCCGCACGGCGCTGTTTCCGGGCAGTCCCACCCCGAACTGGACCAGCATATAACGGTGCACGGGAAGTCCCGACCACCCCGAGTTGGGTCGTCCGTCCATCCGAATTGGCATGGCATGATACGCAGGCGGTCCTGGTCGAGCCATCGTATTCCCCTTGTCCGTACCCGTTCTTAGTCGGCTATTCGACGCTCGAGGAAGGCCCTCCCTCGTGGGGGAGCCATTCCCAGTCTGTCCCCTGGCCGTAACGCGACGACCCGCTCTCGCCACGGGTACAGCTCGAGCAATCCGCCAACAGCTGACGGGTTCACGGCTGGGACCCCCGTGCCCAGCCCTTAGAGCAAATCTCTTTCTCGAAGTTATGGATCTGTTTTGCCGACTTCCCTTGCCTACATTGTTCCATTCGCCAGAGGCTGTTCACCTTGGAGACCTGATGCGGTTATGAGTACGACTGGGCGTGGGCAGCACTCGGTCCTCCGGATTTTCAAGGGCCGCCGGGGGTGCAACATACACCGTTTGACGTGCGGTGCTCTTCAAGCCACTGGACCCTATCTCCGGCTGACCTGTTTCCAGGGCGGGCGGGCTGTTAAATAAAAAAGATAACTCTTCCCGAGGCCCCCACTGGCGTCTTCAGACTCCCTAATGTTGTCGTCTGCCGCCACATCCTGGCTCAGGAATTTTATCCCGATTCCCTTACGGAACTCACATGGTGACGCGCCGTTAGACGGGCATCCCCCGTCCCTTAGGATTGGCTAACCAATGTGCAAGTGCCATTCACATGGAACCTTTCCCCTCTTCGGCTTTGAAAGTTCTCATTTGAATATTTTCTACTACCACCATGATCCACACCGATGGCCGCTCCACCTGGGTCGAGCCCCAGGTTTTGCAGTGGCCGCCGCGCCCTCCTACTCATCAGGCCATGACGATCGTCTCGATCGCTAAGTGTGGGTCGCGTGCTTAAGCGCCATCCATTTTTGGGGCTAGTTGATTCGGCAGGTGAGTTGTTACACACTCCTTAGCGAATTTCGACTTCCATGACCACCGTCCTGCTATCTTAATAAACCAACACCCTTTGTGGGTTCTAGGTTAACGCGCAGTTGGGCACCATAACCCGACTTCCGGTTCATCTCTCATCGCCAGTTTTGCGTACCAAAAATTGCCCACTTGGAGCTCTCGATTCCGTGGCGAATCTCATCGAAGCAACCGTGCCATCCTACCTATTTAAAGTTTGAGAATAGGTCGAGGGCATTGCGCCCCCAATGACTCTAATCATTGGCTTTACCCGATAGAACTCGCACGCGGGCTCCAGCTATTCAGAGGGAACTAGCTTCTAGATGGTTCAATTAGTCTTTCGCCCCTATACCCAAGTTAGACGAATGATTTGCACATCAGTATTGCTGCGGGCCTCCACCAGAGTTTCCTCTGGCTTCACCCCTCTCAGGCATAGTTCACCATCTTTTGGGTCCCAACAGGCATGCTCCCACTCAAACCCTTCACAGAAGATCGAGATTGGTCAGCAGTGCACCCCGCTAGGGGGATCCCGCCCATTAGCTTCCTTGCGCCTTTGGAGTTTTCACGCCCGTCAGCTCGCACGCATGTCAGCTTCAATGGTCCGTGTTTCAAGACAGGTCAGATGGGCAGCCCGCAGGCTGGTGCCAGGAGCGCCCAGGTGCCCTCGAGGGGGCACCAAGGCCACGCCGACAGCATTTCCGCGGACGAGGTCGTCCACCCGGGCTTGGGCAGCTGGTGCAGCTCGCAACGGTCTGCGCGCTAAGCCGAGTGACGGACCAGCGCCGCATGGGCCATTCCGCATCCGGCCGATATGCATCGCCGACCCCATCCGCTTCCCTCATGACAATTTCAAGCACTCTTTGACTCTCTTTTCAAAGTCCTTTTCATATTTCCCTTGCGGTACTTGTTCGCTATAGGTCTCTCACCGTTTTTAGCCTTGGATGGAATTTACTGCCCGATTATGGCTGCATTCCCAAACAACCCAACTTGCTGACAGCGCCTCGTGGTGCGGCATTGGGCGCGGGCAGCCCCGTTTGTGCCCTCCGCTTCGAACCGGACCGTGCATAAGGCCGAACACGCACGGCACGGTGCGCGGGTAGTGCCATCCGCCCAAAACTGGACCCAACGTCCGCCCGAATGCGCAGGGCACGGTGCGCAGTCTGTCCCGACCGCCCCGAATCGGACCGTCCGTCTGCCGGATCCCGCATGGCACGGTGAGCGAGCAACCCCGGCCATGCCATCCCTCCTGAACCAGTCTGCCTGCCCGCCCAAACATGCAAGGCCGGGTGCGCGGGCTGTGCTGACTGCCCTGAACCAGACCGTCCGTATGCTAGAACCCACACGGCACTGTGCGCAAGCGGTCTCGTCTGTGCCATCCGCCCCGCACCGGACAATGCGTATGGCCGAACCCACAAGGCAAGGTGCACGGGCAGTGCCATCCGACTTGAATCAAACTGTCCGTCCGCCCGCCCGAACGAGCAAGGCACGGTGCGCGGGCAATCCCGACTGCCTCGAACTGGACTGTCCGTAAGCCCGAACCCGTACGGCACTATGCTCAGGCAGTGCCATCTGTCCCGAACCGGATCATCCACCCACCCGCGTGTTCAAGGCACGATGTGCGGGTAGTCCCGACAACCTCTAATTAGAACATCCATCCACCTCATCCCGCATGGCACGATGTGCGGGCAGCCTCGGCAATGCCATCCGCCACCGACTGGACCATCCGTCCACCCGAACCTGCAAGGCACGGAGCGCGGGCAGTCCCGACCGCACCGAACCGGACCGTCTGACTGCCCGAACCTGCAAGCCACGGTGCGCGCGCGGTCTCGACTGCCCCGAACCAGACCGTCCATCCTCCCAAATCCGCAAGGCCATCCGCCCCGAACCAGACCGTCCGCCCACCCAAATGCTCAAGGCACGGTGCACGGGCAGTCCCGACCGCCACGAATCTGACCTTCCATCTGCCTCGAATCTGACCATCCGTCCACCTCATCCCACACGGCATGGGGCGCAGGTCGCCCCGGCCATGCCTTCCGCCCTGAACCGGTCCGTACGCCCGCTCGAACCCGCAAGGCCCGATGTGCGGGCAATCCCGACTGCCCCGAACCGGACCGTCCGTACGCCAGAACCCACACGGCCCTGTGCGTGAGCGGCCCCGTCCGTGCCATCCGCCTCGAATCGGACCGTGCGTACGGCCGAACGAGCACGGCCCGGTTTGCGTGCATTACCATCCGCCTCAAACCGGTCCGTCTGCCCACCCGAATGCGCAAGTCATGGTGCGCGGGCAATCTCGACCGCCCTAAACCGGACCATCCGCCCGCCCGAATGCGCAAGGCACGGTGCACGAGCCACCTCGGCCATGCCATCCGCCCGGAATCGGCCTGTCCGTCCACTAGAACCCGCAAGGCACGATGCGCGAGCAGTCCCGATCGCCTCGAACCGGACCGTCCGACCGCCCGAACTCGCAAGGCACAGTGCGCTGGCCATCTCGACCGCCCCGAATCGGACCGTCTGTTTGCCTTATCCCGCACGACACAGTACGCGGGCAGTGCCATTCGCGCCGAACTAGTCTGTCCGTCTGCTAGAACCCGCAAGGCACGATGCGCGAGAAGTCCCGACCGCCCTAAACAGGTCATCCAACCGCTCGAACCCGCAAGGCATGATGCGCTGGCCGTCCCCACCGCCCCGAAACGGACCATCCATCCGCCCGAAATGGCATGGCACGGGGCGCGTGCTGTCCTGTCCGCCTCGAACCAGGTCGTCTGTCCGTCCGTACCAGACCGTCGGTCCACACATATGGCACGGCATGGTGAGCGGGCAATCCTAGCTATGCTATCTGCCCTGAACCGGGCCGTCAGTCTACCCGAACCCGCTCGGTATTGTGCGCGGGCCATCCCGGTTGGGCCATCAGCTCCGAGCCGGACTGTCCATACGCCCGAACCCGCATGGCACTTTGCGCGGGCTGCCCCGTCCGTGCCATCCGCCTCGGACCGCCCCGTGCGTACGGCTGAACCCGCATGCCAAGGTGCGCGGGCTGTGCCATCCGCCCTGAACCGGACCATCTGCCCGCTCGAACGCACAAGGCACGGTGTGCGGGCAATCCAGATCGCTCTGAATCGGAACGTCCGTCCGACGGATTCCTCATGGCATGATGCACTGGCAGCCTCGGCCCCAAAATCCACTCTGAACCAATTTGTACGCCTGCCCGAACTTGCAAGGCCAGGTGTGCGGGCAGTCCCGACCTCACCACCAGACCATCCGTAAGCCCGAACTCGCACGACACTATGCACAAGCAGCCCCGTCCGTGCCATCCACTGCAAACCGAACCCTGCATATGACCAAACCTGCACGGTATGGAGCGCGGGCAATGCCCTCCGCCCCTAACCGGACCATGCGTACGGCCGAACCCGCACGGCACGGTGCGCAGGTAGTGCCATCCGCACTGAACCGGACTATCTGCCTTCCTAAACGAGCAAGGCACAGTGTACAGGCAGTCGCGACTGCCCCGAGTCGGACCGTCCGTCTGCTGGATCCAGCATGGCACGGTGCGC